>NETT01000155.1:0-35176 GCA_003449175.1 Ceratocystis smalleyi | reverse complement strand
CCCGGCACTTGTTATTCTCTACGAGAGGAACCCTTCTTCAACAGCTAATTGACCGCATATTTCCTACCGCCTATCTTGCTCCTAAGTTCGCACCCCCTGAGATAATGTCCGACCAATACCTGTCCCAGTCCGGCATCACCATGCACTCTGATAGCGAATTGTACACCGAGTCTCCAGAGACGGACTATGACCATAACCGAACACAACTACAGTCACAACCCGAGCCGGAGTTAGTGGTGTACAGGCCGCCGACCATGTGGATGTTAATCCGCGGCACTGCCATCAACCTGCTACTGCCCTTTATCAATGGCATGATGCTGGGTTTTGGCGAGCTATTTGCACATGAGGCTGCCTTTCGTTTGGGCTGGGGCGGTACCAAGGTACTTCCAGTCTTTCGCCGTCACCGTTGCCACTGCCGCTGCCATCTAAGCCAGCTAGCAACCTGTTCTTGTTGTGCTCTTCTAACTGAGTTCAAACAGGTATTTCCCGTCGCGAGGCGAAGGGCCCAGCCGCTTGACTACGGCGTCACGAAAAAGCCCAAGAGCTATTACCCTATCGACTGAGCATACGTTTGTTGGCACCTGGCCTCCATCTTGGCTTAGCCCGGTCTGGCCATGACGCTATGCTTTTCTTACGTCCTCACGCGTCCAAGCGGCGAACATGTTCCTAGCTCTCAGCCGATCCAGCCCAACTCGCATTGAAGTCCCTATTTGAATACTCCTGCATTTGCTTAACGATACCACAATCAAGCAATCTCTCTGGACATATTCTTTTTTGTCTTTTGCGACTTTACGAATACACTATCAGCACAACTTGACGCCCTTTCCTTTTCTATGGAAGATGTGACCGGCCTTCAAGTATAATAAGATGGAGTTAGGGCAAATACAGACGGCGATGTCTTAAAACCAAAACCGACAGGCCAAGACAACATGCTGTTCCGTACAAATGCAATTAACATGAATATATGTGCAAATTTGCATGCATAGTAAAAATCTAAGGCGTCTTATTTGAGCTGATGTGGTGACGAATGACGACGATGTTGGGGAGGATCAACTTGATTTTGCCATGTTTAACCGATATTTAACCGGCTCAATCTGCCAAAAATTTACTTCTACGATAAACGATCTCGCTGCGCTATGCCACGCCGGCTGTTATTCCTGCAGGCTGTTTCTTGTTCCCGCTCGGTACTACTTGGAAGATTGCCTCTGCGTGCCTTGAATCTCGTGAGCCGGATCAACCACAAACTGCCCATTTGTCATTATAACGGCACTGGGGCTCGCAAAGCTGCACACCACATAAAACCGAATCTTAGACCAACCAGCCCATCATGCTTCCCAGCCGAGGTGCGGTGAAGTCGCTGGCTACCGCCCAGCTGACTTCGCAGGCGGTAAGTATATTGCAGCAGAACTCGAGATCGTGACAACCCATCTCATATTGTATCCCGATTTGACTAACTAACCACTACCAGACTCTGCGACCCCAGAATGCCCGTTCCTTCGGCACTGCCACCCTCCGTCGTACCACCACCAACTCATTGCGGCCACATTCCACCGCTGTGCTTTCATACCGTCTTAGAAACAGCAGCTCCGTTCTTGCTGCGTCTCTGATGACTACCGGCTCTGTAGTTTCCGGCTCACGTGCCTTTTCCTGGCGCTTCTGGCAACGCAGCAAGCCCGCCGAGCCTGCGGCCCCTACTGAAATCACTACCGATGCCACGACAACATCCGCTATCGCTACTCCTGCTGATGCTGCCGCTTCATCTGCCGCTGCCGCTTCCGAACCTACGTCTGCTGCTGATGCGGTTGCTGCCACCGCCACCACAGACCCCACAGTCACCAGTGCTGCAGGAGGCATTGACTCTTCACTGCTTGACCTAGACACTATCCTCAACATGCCCGAGACAATTGGCTATCTAGAGAAGCTCGGATTAACCTTTGGCTGGGGTCCGTCATCGATGGTTCAGTGGCTGTTGGAGCATGTGCATGTGTACTCAGGGCTGCCTTGGTGGGGCACTATTTTTGTAGCGCAGTTAATTGTGCGGTTGCTACTATTTAAGCCGCTGCTCCTCTCACACGAGACTTCAACCCGCATGCAGGTGCTGCGAAAGACAAACCCTGAGTATGAAGCTGCGCTACGTGACTTCCGTGACGGCCTACAACGCGCCCAAACGAACCCTCGCTGCAAGGAGGAGGCCATGCTGGCGCGCCAGACATACCTTTCCATTGAAAAAGAGCATGGCATCCGCAAGATGAACATGGCCTGGGGTATGCTGCAAATCCCAATTGGTATCGGTTTCTACCGGGTGTTAAACGCCATGGCTCAGATTCCCGTGCCTGCGTTGGAGAACGGTGGTGTGGCTTGGTTCCATGACTTGGCCACAGCCGACCCATTGTACATCCTCCCTCTAGCTGGTCCGGGAATGATGTTGGCTGCTATGACTGTAAGTCCCCCCTCTTTCTTCTTCCTATTAATCCTGTCATTCATTCCCCGCAATGCTAACCCCACCCTTCTACTAGGCGAACGCCAAATTCATGCCTGCAGAGCAGCGCAAGTCCACCAAAGTGATGGCCATGGTCCTCATGCCTGTATCTGCCATCTTCACCTGCTGGCTTCCGTCTGCTGTGCAATGGTACTTCTTTTGCGCGGCTTTATTCGGTGCCATTCAAAACGTCTTCATCGCCCAGCCGTGGGGCCGTCGCATCCTCGGCCTACCTGCCATGCCTGAGATCACTCCTAGCAGTCCTGCCACAACGACGCTCACCAGTGTACCCAGCAGTGCCAAATACCAGGCACCTCGTACGGCGAGTCTAGAACCCGAAAAGGCACAGGACATTGTTTCGGAGCTCAAGGGTGGCTTCAACACCATGCTACAGAAAGGCAAAGATACGATGGACCGCCGCACGCGCAAGCAGGAGATTTCAGACAAGCTTGATCGTGAGGCTAAGATTCAGGAGGAGACGTGGGAGGCACTGCGGGCGCGTATGGCAGCCAAGGAGAAAGAGGCCCGGTCACGAGGCCGCCGGTTCTAGAGTCGTGAATGCCACTATGGAGACGGCTACAACCACAACCACGGCCACGACTACGACTACGACTACGACTACGACTGAGAAGCCTCTGCCTGGCTAACTGCCAGGTTGGACTTGGACTGTATGTGTATAGATTACGAGCACACATCTCTGTTTCTCTCTTTTTCTTGCCCGACAGCTAAGGAGAACAGACGGCTGTTTTGAGGAGAGGGCGGGAGCCTGGGGCCTTGTGTAGCAAAACAGAAGAGCTCTAAAAATGACGAAGCGGCCTAGAGAGAGGCCCTCATTTTCATTACTAGACTAGTTGAGGCTTCTCTCGTGTACACTATGTTAGACCTTGTTTTATTTATACTTTTTTTTTTCATTTGTCTTGTCCAAATTCAATCGTTACCTCGTCTACCGCGTCACGTTAGGGACCGTCTTGAAATACCTATCAAGTCTTTTTCCCCCTTCAGTGTGCATATATGTTATTTGCAAGAGGAAAGATTTGAGATTTGTCATGTCCTGGATCCAAAGCCAGCCAAAGGAAAAGGTCAAGTAAAAACTACCAACATAATACAAGCAGGAAGTACAACCGAGAAGAGAAGCCTTCCACAGAAAAAAAAAAGAAGAATAAAGACTATGAAGATTTATCACAAAAACATATAGCAAGAGTGACATAAGAGAAAATAGACGGACTATGGAAATCCATCGAGGTTGGGGGCCCTGATAATGGGCAGTGGAAGTATGAGAATATCTTGGAAAATAAAGAAAAATAAAGTACATCTTAGAAGATGGTGCCATTTCTATCAATCAAGATTGGGGGCTCCCTGGTGTTTGGTCTGCTAACCTCTGCCATTTCACGGCCAGCCTATATATGCGTGATATGTTAGCTCTGTCTGTGGTGGTCTGTTTTCCAGTGTCCTACAAGGATAAAACCAAAACTTTTCTTTACATACCTTGAAACTGCCAGCTTCCATAAGTTGAGAAAGGCTGATCTCGTTGCCGGCCAGCTCCTTCGCTAGGTATCTGTTGACCTCATGCCAGAGTTTGTCCAAAAAGCCAATCGTCACACCTCGCCACTCTACAACGACATCATCGGATGTCAAGAACAGGGGGGCAACCTCGACTGCTCTGTGGAAGCCGCTATCGTAGTGTTTCTTAAAGTTTTCCAGGCCGCGAGCTTCATCCTTGGGCTTCAGGCTAATCACGCCAAGATCAATAAACAGGCCGCCATTGCGGTACTCAGGAAGACCGGTTAATAGTTCTGACCCCGTAAAATGGACCTTGAGGAGAGACTGCATTGGTTGCATCATGCTGTAACACAGCCATTGAGCAAGCTTGTGGAAGGGCAGTATTGATTCCCAGGCGGCGGGTGAGTTGGCACCGGTAGGGAAAGGCGAAAAGGTCGTGGGTGAGCCATTGGGTGATACAGCTGCTTTAGGCATGGAGCTGCAGGGCCATGCGTCGCCAAGAGTAACTCCATGTATGTTAGATCGCGATTGGGGCCAGATAGGCTCGATATGTTCCATGAGAACGTTCCAGAGGAGAGGAACAGGCACGATCAGTTTGGAAGAGGCCTGTGTTGAGGGATGTGAAAGAAGGTAGTCTACTCGTTGTTAGCTATCGAGAGGTTGTAACAGGCTGTTGCACAAGTTTTTATATTTACCAAGCATGTTTCCTGGCCTTCCATGAGAGCCAAAAACGTTCTCGTGTTCGAGAGCAGCTCCTAGCTTTGAGAGAAGCTCCGCCCTTCCTTCCAGACCGACAATCTCGTTGCCTGGCCTTGACTGGAATCCATTGGCGAGAGCCTCGACGGTGAGTCTCTTCATGCCTTGTTTGTCAACCTGGCAGCGGTTGCTAGGGTTTGAAGAAAAGAGGCCCTTTTGTACAGTGGTTAGCTAAACATGAACGTCCACAGCCAGATAGGGAGAAGGAACAACAAAAGCGTTCACATAGGCCCGGGGTTTAGCAAGGGGCACTCACTGATTTAAACATCTCGAAGGCAGCAATGGCAATGCCATCCGATCGGCTGTATATTTTGTTGTTTTCGAGGCTCTTGTAAGACCATCCAGACCCGGCTCCTCCATCCATGACAATACTGACCACACAAAGATCCATCAAGCGACGGCACTTTTCACTATTATCGACATCCGAGAAGGTTGCTAGCATATGGGCAGGTCTATCTCGGCCACCAACGCAAAAGTTCTGGTAGCGGCAGTGGGGGGGGATGGAATTGAAAGGCGCATCGTAATCGCGCTGGGAAAAGGGTTAGCCTGTGATGAATGATGCTGAAGGGAATATGTTTTGTCCGTAATTTTCATAGAAGAATGAAGAACATACCTTGATGATGTTAGCGACAAACCTCACGACGTCACCAAATTTACTCATGTCAACGTCAAAATGTGTTAGGTTATTGCGGTTTGCTTTGTCTGTCATGATCTTGGCACGCTCTCTAACAGCCTGAAGACTCCGGAGATAGCCAGCGGGGTCGATGTTCGGGTCAGGCGCTCTAGGAATATCAATCTTGGTGGGTGAGATGGACGTCATAGGTGAACTGGGAGAGCCACTGCCGGCTGAAGACCGGTTGAAGCTGGGCTTGAATGAAGTGGCCGGTGACTTGATACTGGAGCTCTCTGAGTTGAAGCTGGCATTGGAGTTAGAGGTCTGGATGGAAGGCTTGACGGGCGGAGCCATGCCACCAGTGCTCTTTTTGCGGCTGAACAAGCCCATTGTGGATGGGTGACGAGAATGGGGGTATGCAAAAGGATACGGATGACAAGTCAATCCAGAGTGGAATGTGCAGCGAGAGACAATTAATCAAGTCGGTTTGGAGAACAAACAGCTGCTTTCGTAGCCAGCAAGGCTCTTTATTGGGAAGCACGTATGAGAGTGGGAGATGTGGGGAAACTCTACGATAGAGCTGGTTGGCAATCACAAATGCTGTATTGCCACGATCTATAGCAGTGTCTTGACAGGACAAGGCAGGATAGACAAGTTTGGGTTCTGATGTCAAACGATCCGAGGCAAGATGTGGGTGTCTATGGCTGGCGTGTGGGGAGAAGGTAAATCAACAGTCAGGGTGGCGGGGAGTGGTTCCAATGAAGGTTGAAATTGGGAAGAAAGAGAAAGAGAGGGAAAGAAATAAAGTCAGAAAGAAGGGGAAAGGAAGAAAATAGAGAGGTATGTTTGCCGCAGATAACTAATGAGCAAGAGAAGGGAGAGATCGTGTGCCAAACAGCAAACTCGGCTGAAGGAGAAAAGATATTCTTTTTGAGGATTGGGGAGGGGACGGATCGCTTTCAGCAAGTCGTTACAAAAAGAAAAGAAAAAAATTCAAAAAGAACAGACGCAGATTGCTGATGCTGATGCTGCCGGGGGGTAGCTCCTGTCTAGTCGTAGAATCCAGGGGTATGTGCAATGTGTGCAAGGAGGCCTGACGTACAGGGGCGAATTTCCGTTTTTGAAGACAAGGTGAATAAAAGCCAAGCCAAAAGTGAACGAGAGAGAGACAAGAAGTAAAAGAAATAAGGGAAAGGCAAAGAAACCGAACGCAGTACAGCAACTTAGTCCAAGCTTTTAAAGGCCAAGTTCGAGTTCAGGGGAATTGCTGACTGAAATAAGAGAAAATACAAAGCAGGAGAAAGAAAACACACGCAAATACGCACGAGATTGGGGTGTGCATGTGCGTACAATTGTGGTACCAGTAGTTAGTAGGAGTGCTATTGACTTTTATAGCCAAGGTTCAGGGTATGTAGCAACAGGTAGTAGTGGTGATGGTGCATGTAGTACTACTTAGTTCCCTCTTAGGTCGAGGTTGATGTCAGGTCAGGACAGAATGGGATGGGTGTAGGCACATCAAAAGCCCACAGTATAAATAAAAGAAATAAAAGAAATAAAAGAAAATAAAAGAGGGGGGGAAAAGGCCAGCTAATAAATGGCGAATAATCCATGAATCAGTCCGTTTAAGCAGAAAAAAGGTATCGGGCTGCTAGGCTGTTTTTTTCTTTGCTAAGTCAGGAGCCAGGAGGAGCCAGGCCAGGAGAGGAACAAGAAAGACCAGCAAAAGTCCAAAGCCAAAGAGTAAGATAGACAGGGAGACGGACGAACGAACGCTTTTAAGTGTTGCTTGAGCGTTGAAGGTCACGGACACCATTAACAAAAAGAAATGGTTTGCCGTTGCAACCTTAAGCGCGAGGAATAAAAATTGCTATTTGCAAATTGAAGATCTTTGCACATCAAAAAGAGACCAAAGATAATTAAAAAAAAAAAAATAGAGTGTGCAAAGAAAATGAGCAGTCTGATGCACAACTGTCTTGACCAGAGATGAAGCAAGTTTCAGCAGCTTCCATCAACCCAAGGCAAATGATGCAAAGGCCAGAGAGCAAACGCAAGAGCAGAAAAAAGCTTTGGCAGCGGAAGGATCAAAGACCAAAACAGATACTCGGACTCCAGAGGGTTAGCCCGTATACCAAGGAAACTGTCGAAAAGGATCTTGGGCTTTGGGGATAGGTAGGTTGTGGTCGTGTCTAGGGAGGGGACGACAAGCCAGGGTGAAAGAAACCTGGAGAGAAAACTGGAGGAAAGAAGAGGTGAGTAGGTAGTGACTTTGCATAAACAAGATAGCAAGGAAGAGGGAATGGCACAACACACACAGGTCCGGATATAAAAGTGAGAACACTATAATGCGAGTAAATATGAGGGTAGAGGGGCGGAATAGTAAGAGTATGAGCCCTCAGGTCTGGAAGCCTACGATGTCCGGAAGCAGGAAAACGAAGCGAGAGAGGGAATATTAGCAGCTGCAAGAAGGATGGGCAAGCAGGCCGATAGAGAGACAGTCGCGAGACAATCAGAGAACGGCAGAGGCGGAGAGAAAGGAAAATCACATGCAGGCGTTGGCTTTGACAGAATCAGAGAGCCAAACGAGCCAAGACTAGGTCAATAGTAGTGGATAGCGAGGGAGCTTTTTCCTCTCTTGTCTGGTCGCTGGGCCTGGACCACTATGATGTTGGGCTCTGGTACTCTTTTTAGGTGGACTAGAGGCCCGAGCGTTGTTTTTGTTGATTCCTACAGGTGAAAGGGACAAGATACAATGAAGCCTAGAGAGACAAAAGTTAGTGCATCAGTGTGAGTTGAGCACCATAACAACATGACAGTCAATAATCAAACAGTCGGAAGAGAACAGAGCAAGCAAAGTCAGCTGGGCTTCTTCCTTTCAGGTAAGTCCACTGGGTGCCAGGCAAATCAAAAAAAGAAAACCCCCCAGATAAAAAGAGAGCAAAGAGAGTGCATGAGAACCCAGCAGGGGGTTGCTTGCTGTAAGGACAAGGGGAGGGAAAGAAAGGCAAAAGAAAAAGAGGAGATACGACTTACCTCTTCTGCCTTGATAAGATGCATGAATTAGCCAAGACAGCTGATGGGCGGGCTGTGGGTTTTGCTTGGGCTGGCCTGCGGCGGGACGGGGAGGATGGGGAGCGTTATGATGATGAGATCTCTTATATGCATGTTACCTGCATATGTGCGAAATGGACGTAGTTCTGTGTTGCGTGTAGATATGCAAATGCATGTTGCTGAAGGAAGGGAATGCTATGATGCCGTACGTTGCATTACATGGTTAGGATGTACATACAAATAGGACATATGCATGCATGTACAAGTGTGGGTTGTATGTGTGCGTGTGTATGACCATTCAATCTGCAGGAACTGAAATCAAGCCTGGCGTAGATGGGGCATGTGATGCGTCCACTCATGGCAGCAGGGCGTTCCCCCTTCTCTTCATCAATGTATGCATGCATGAAGGTACGTACGTATGTACGTCATGTTGTATACACATACATGCATACGAGAGAGAGCAAGGAGTAAGTAGAGATAGCAAAGCGAGCGAGTAAAACAACGACTTTCTCCTCTCCTCTCTTCTATTTCCCCTGGCCCCTGGTCCTGCTTCCCTTCCCCTCCAAGACCCAAGATGCAAATCTTTTTGGGATTCCCGTCTTGTTTTCCCTTCTTCTCTACTCACAGGATCACACCAGAACCCACCCACCATCCGCATTGCATCTCATTGCACTGTGCCAGGTGCGGTGCAGCGTTACCCCCTACATATCAAAGTTTTCCTAGCACAAGCACGTAGCGTACAAGTACAATGGAGAAAAATGAAAAGAGAGAATGCATCTCGCCAAAGCAAAACGCATCTAGCCAGGGGCGGGAGGGTCCTATAGTGGCAAGTCTGTAAGAGAGAGTCAACCCGTTCTCTACTCTTTCTTCGTTTTGCTTTGATTTGGCCTGAATCAGCAAATGGGTAGTCAAATCTAGGCAAGAAACGACTCAATACCAGGCGCGCAAAAAAGAGAGAAAGAAAGAAAGAAAGAAAGAAAAGGCTCCAAGCAGCACTAGTATTACTAGATAAAGCGAGGCGACCAGCAAGTAGGCAAAGTGGCGCTATGGGTGACGTTAGAGATCCAAATTGTCGGATGAGACGAGACAACAACAAAGCTGGCGACCAAGACGGATAATGGTGGCAAAGAACAGCTGTTGATTATTGGAGAGGAGTCGATCGGGTTAGTAAAGCTGAAATAAGAGCTGATGCAAAAAGAGGGCGGGCAGGGAGTCGTAAATCTTGGCAGAGGCTATATGTGGACAAGAGATTAAAAAAAAACCAGAGCTACGAGACCATTCATTGATGTGCCCAATGCAACCGCCAAAACGGCCGACTAAGAAAATTTTTCATTTCCCCTCCTCCTTCCTCACGGCAGTTGCTGTGTTTACAGAGAGGGGGGCCATCGTCTTATGCCGAAAAAGTCTTACTGTACCTGCTGTGGAAAAGAGGCATGGACACTGACCAAGTTAGACATGTGCGGAAGGCGGTCAAC
The DNA here is from genome assembly GCA_003449175.1 of Ceratocystis smalleyi. Classification (NCBI taxonomy): domain Eukaryota; kingdom Fungi; phylum Ascomycota; class Sordariomycetes; order Microascales; family Ceratocystidaceae; genus Ceratocystis; species Ceratocystis smalleyi. The sequence goes on along the minus strand of NETT01000155.1, from coordinate 25,305 downwards.
TCATAATATTCTAAGCAAAGCCTGCCTGGTCTTTGTACTCAGGATGTACTCTTGAACCATTCGACAAGCTCGCTCTCTTTTCCCCTACGTTAAACACAACGCACACGCCCCTCTCATCGCATTTTTGTCATCCTCGCCCAATCACTTCATTATCTCGCTGCCTTGCTTCCCGCTCGCCCTCACCTTGAGGGTCTGTGAGCTGCATATAAACTGTCTTAACAACCCTGCGGTAAAACTTCACGGCTTCATTGTTATATCTTGTGACAGCGTTCGTCCGCGATCTACGTGACTGTCTGTGAAAAAGACCTTTGTTGTACGACCTGTTCTTTTTTCCAATGCAGCCCCCTCCCCTTTCCTCTCTGTTCCCCGTCCCCTCGTTCATAGTTTCTTGTTCCACCGACGGGACATGGCTAGAGCCAAGTGTGGACAATTTGTGTACTCCCATGCTTGAAATTAGCAAGGCACAAACGACAGAAATGAGAAGGGTGTCAGCCGTGCAAGCCTCCCCATGCATGCGCTGCACAACGAATACAGGATACACGATGACAATTATCAGCAACAACACGAACAGAGCAAACCAGGGCGGCACGCTCTATACTGCACAACACCATGTGTAATGTACCTGTGGTGTACATCAACAAACAATACGAACGCACATATACTTGCGAGTGCAGCTCGAAATTTGCACACGCCGGGCTTGTGTTATTGTCTTCTATTGTTTTGTGTTTTTATGTCAGAGATATGAAACACAACCAGACCTAGATACACACCCAGCCCAACCTCGACAGCACCATCGACACTGACTAGCAAGTGCAATAATACAAAGACGAAAGACAAAAAAGAAGCTTGGGCTGTTGCTTCTGTAATCAATGGGGCCAGCCATCCGCGCTGCGAGGTTGAGGGTCCGTGACCAAGTCCGTGTTATTGTCTGTGTGTCAAGTCAAATCAATCAATCAAATCAAGCCACGCATACCATACTATACACCACCATGATGGCTTGAGCGGGTTTAATGGGAAAAAAGACTGGGCATTTACCCGCGTCTCCGGGAGGCGAAGGGGCCTTGTCTATCTATCCATCTGTCGCGACACTATTGTTTTTTATAATGCGGCTATTTCCCAAGTGGCCGCTGGTTAAGATCTGAGCTAGTGCTCAAGTAGGCCTCTGAGCCGTGTTTTATACCCTTGACAGTTCTTTGGTTAGCTTGGGTGGGATGCAAGGCTAGACAAGGCAAAATAGACAGATTTCCTCGTTGATGGATTGTCGCCTTTGCACGTGTTATCACCGACCAACTTTGCTTCTCTCTGGCCATTAACGAGCGAACACAGCTAAAATACAGCTGGGGTCACAAGTATTTCAAAGCGGAGGACTTTCCAGCCGATGCGTGATGGCCTCACTTTTCTTCCCTGCTGCTCCTCTAGACATCTCGGTCTATCTTGTTCTCCCCTATCCGTTCTTCTCCCGCATCCTTAACCAAGCACAAGGCACACACGACAAACACCTTGGATTTTTTGGTATTAATCTTGAACCTGTTCTAGCCCATCTCTCCTTTTCCCCCTGCAGCCAAAGGACCCCTATGTAGTTCTCTATACAGGACTATTGAGCCCTATGACTGTAGGCCAGTCTTCCCGGACTCTTTTGGGGTATCTTGACCGGCTGAGCTCCACTTGGCTTGTGTCGCTGACTTTATCGCTCTTTGCCGGCACATTTTTCGCGCACGCGTACTTTCTTTTTTTTTCCCTTTTTTCCCTGCTTTACTTTACTTTTCCCTTTTCTTTTTGTCATATTTCTAGTCTTCCTTTCTCTTCCAGTTGATATTCCTTTTGCTTCGTTACGCACAATTTCTGAGACGCCAACGCAGCCTCCCAAGTAAAGGACTAAAACCTAGTCAGACCTCAGCCAAGCCAATGCAACAAACACTCCAGCCAATGCAAATAAATCCAAATGCTCTCGGAGACTTAGCAAAAGACCCAGATATAAAACGTTAAGTGGGCCCCAGCTTGTCCGGCCCGCTATGAACACGGAGAGAATCCTACTTCAAGCGAGTTGCTGCAAATCCCTGTTAATATTGAGCATCAGACAAAGTAGCTCATCTGCCAAAAAAAAAAAAAAAAAAGCTAAACAACACATGATAGAATACACTTACTTGTGCTGCCGCTTGTGCGTACTTGTATCTGTATTTTGCTACCTGCTTCTTATAGCTCACTAGTCCGTCAGTCAAGTTAGTCGCTGAGTCGAAGCCTAAGCATGCCAGGGCTACCCAAAAGAGCAAATATTCTCTGCGGTTTTCGGCACTCTCTTCTCTTATCTTTAGCGTTCACCCCTTGCTATATCAAGCTTGCTCTTAAGATCCCAAAGAAGACACAGTAGGCACTACAATAAGACCGTGCTGCTCCCCATGATCTGGGCTTACACGCAACAACGAAGGAGAAAAAAAGGCCCCCTAAACTAGACGAACGTTAAGGAGGCCCAGCAACCAGCGCCTCGGGACACTACCACCATTCGCCAGAACAGCCAGTCAATGTTAGGGTGTATCAGCATCATCATTAGGGTCTTCGATATCATCTATTAGCAGACTTGTGTTCTCTGCGTTTCTGTCTCTACACGTTCTTTTCTCGATTGTTGCTTTTCCGCTCGAAAACTAGGAAAACACAAGGTTTTAATCTAGGACGGAAGAAAAATAGGCCTCTCACAAACAACAGGAATGACGTTGCACTCCCAGCCTAGTTATAAACACATAGCAGAAACGTCACAAAAGCCTACGGCGTCATTTACAGGGAGATGACGAGGGAGGAAAAGCAAATATGGCAGATTCCATGCTCTGAGGAACAAGAAACAAAGGAGAAAGGGGCCTGTAGGCAATATACGGGCCAGAGTCAAGTCGGGCTAAGCCAGGTTGCAGCTATTTTACTAGAGGAGCTACGGAGCCCAGCGTTGAGCCGCCCAGCCTGCTTAACGAAGCGCAAAGCGGGATCAGATGCAACTGCACTGGCTTGGCAAAACGAAACGGTTAAACCCCCCAGCCAGTGTAAGCTAGATGCCCTTTCTAGCCTCGGATCCGAGTACGTGTGCATCGGCGTACGTATGGACACATACATAAACACTCCAAGCCCTCAAGTTGCTGGTCAAATATGTCTGAATCGGCCCCAGGCTTCGAGGGCGGGAAACGAGGCATGTAGGTGAATAAAGAGAGAGTGATACTCCTATTTGTTCTCCCACTTTTCGCGAACTGCTTTTTTGCTACTCACAGCCAGCCCTTTTTTCTCTCTTTTTTTTCCTTGCATTTGCCTGACGTTCCTTGTTTGTCCTTTATCTTGAGTTCCCTTCCTCTTTCTCTTCCGGTCATGTTCCCTTGCTGATGTGGGTGTTGGTGTACAAGTTCGGCTCTCCCTTGAGACGCCTGGAAGCTTTGTGATTGGGCTGCTTTGGCCAGACATCACTACAGAGTAGGACAGCAAAAGGAAGAAAAGAAGATATCTAGATGGTTGCGAGACATGGAAGAAAGCCGGTCAGGGCTAGGTTTCCGCTATCAAAGGAGAAGGGAAGGGGAAAGGGAAAGGGAAAGGGGAAGGGGAAGGGAAAGGGAAGGTGAAAGGTAAGGGAGAAGAGAAAGGAAGGGTGAGGAACTTGATATTGCTGGATCGGCGGTGCTGCTACGCAAGCCGCTTATAAGACGCCGGATGCTTCCAGGGCCACTTGGGCCAAGAAAACACCAAGAAATAGGAACCGCCGTACTGAACTGGACTTCGACGCTCTTTATCTGCACAGTTATTTTCTTCCACCATTGCCCGTCGCCCTCACCATTTTTGAATGCTGAGATTAAGCCGAAGAACAAAAGGGAGGCGAAAGACCGTCTGTCTGAATGTCTGACAAAGACACTGGTAAACTGGGCTTTATGGCAGTGCAGTAAAGCTAACAAGAACTTCGTATTAGCTGGCTTGTCTTTTTATATTTGTTTCCTCTCATTTCTCTTTTCTCAACGTCGATTATCAGTTCTTCCTGCATTTGAGATTTATCTTTCCTGCTCTCCTGACTATTCTTTTATTCTTGCTTTCCTTTTCCCTTATTCGCCTGCCCTGTCTCCTTCCGATTTCCCCCCGTGTCAGTGTTTCGTCTACCCGTCCTCATGGTGTTCTCCCCTAGCGGTGTTATCATTGCGTTTTTCTTCCTGTCTGTTTTAGACCAAGCATTGTATTACATACTAAGAAGGGGCTTTGGCCGCTCATAACGACATACAAGAGGTGAGACGTGTTAGCCGTGATATACAGCACGTATATAACATAACACGGCCTTTAGGCCAACGGCTAAACAGTGCCGATGAACCTCTCTGATTCTGTCGCCGGCATAGCGCCTGTGGCCTCCGCCCTGTTTGCCCGTGCCGCGGATAAAGATAGGACTGAGGCTGTTGCCACAGTCATCCCCTGCATTTCTCTGTGCATGACCATTACATGCCTAGTTGTTGCATTACGCTTCTTCTCTGTGCGACAACCGCTCCGGAATTGGGGATGGGAGCACGGACTCTTGTTGGTGTCATTGGTAAGCTGAACCGTCTCGTATAACCCGAGCTTGGGATAAGAGTTTGTCGAGACAGAAATACAACTGACACATATACACCATCTCAAGGTGTTCGCGTTTGTGGCTATGGGAGCTTCAATATCGAGTAAGCCGTGCTCTGTACCTATGCTGGCAGACTTGCTATTGTACACGAGAAGACTAGCCCTGCTAACGGATTTCTGGCAATGTTAGTGAAAGTCAACGGACTTGGCTATCACGCCAGCGTGTACCAGAAAAAGCTCACTGTTTACGCAAAGGTAACTTCGCGTCCTTTGCCGTCCCTTAGATGAATACCACCACTAACATAACCTCCCATTTTCTTGGCCTAGATGCTTTGGCTCGATGGTCTCGCTCATATCCTGTGTGTGTCCTTAGCAAAGTCCTGTATCCTATGCACATACTTGAGGCTGCTGACCTTCTCGGCCCCACGTGTGCTATGCAAGCTGATCTTAGGCTTCCTAGTTCTCACACACTTGTGGATTGTCGTCAGCATTTTCACTACCTGTGTGCCGCTATCTAGTTTGTGGGATGTGAGCCCCTTCGGCGTCAAGGTTGGCGTTTACTGCCACCCAAAAGCCGTGTTTTGGCTCAACTATGGTCTACATGTTGGCACCGACTTTTTGATATTTGCCCTACCCATCCCGCTGATGTTTTATGTCGCCGTGCCACTGGTACAGCATATTGCACTATTTTCCATGCCTGTAGCGGGATTTGCGTAAGTCTATTGAGAGTTGATGCACTCACTTCACCACACTGTCATTACTAACTAGGATGGCTAGCATCTGCGCAATCTCGGCCGTGCGAACTGCCACTCTCGTGTCGAATATTCACATGGACGACATCACTTACACGACCGTCAGTTATGTCAACCTCACCATGATTGAGATTAGCCTGACGATATCCTGGGCTAGTTTACTAGCAATGCGCTATATCTACGACCCTCTCAGCGAAACACAGGACCAAAGCCCCGTCATAGACGCTGCGTCCATGCGCGAACAGCTCGACATATTTCCACATAACCTTAGCACTAGCACGCCAAACGTCGCTGGTGAACACAAAACCCCACTAGATTTGCAGCCACTGCCCCCTGCTCTGCACCGTTCATTACAGTCGCAAGAGACAATCGTCTGGGGTGAGGATATCACCGAGTACACGCGACGCCACCACCATCGATTGCACCTCGATTCTGTCTCATCACCATACTACCATCAATCACTGCACGGTCTGCGATTGACAGAGAGCCAGGTAGCTATTACGCAGGTACAAAGCCGGCCACAGTCGAGCCAGTCGTGTGCACATTCAAGAGCACACTCGCGCGAAGATTCACAGACGCATTCACAACCGCCAACACGGCGCAACTCAGATATGAGCGGTTTCCTACCGATATTTGCGCCTGCTGACACCGCCGATGATGATGGCATGCCGGGACGGGGGTCACAGGACAAGGACGGCCGTAGACTGAGCTACAAAATTTTGAATCTCCAGCGTTCCACAACCCCATCGTCAATGTCGCTGCGCTTTGCTACGACTCCTAAACCAAAGCCCACTAGGAAATGGCGACGGAGTCACGTGCAGGTCGATGATGATGAGGGCAACGAGGAATGGGGGCCACATCCGGGAGAGAGACGGAGCTTGGCGTCTCCGATGTTTGCGTCACCTTCGCAATGACGTGAGAGATGCTTGTTGACAGTCTTTATCCCCCTCCCTTTTCTTGTTATCTTTCTGCCTCGTTCGTTACTGTCTTCATTCACCTGTGGGTGAACTTCTCGAGTTTGGTTTGGTGCTTTGCGTCGTAGTGATATCTTTCTTTGTTCTCATTTCATTTTTCATATTTCATTTGTTATTCTTTTGTACAACAAAGATTTGATTCTAATAGATATTCATTAATCCGCATATACGGCGGTTAGGTATTCACAAATTCTTTTTCAATTCCTTGAGTTCATACCGTCGTGATGTAATTGGTAGTGGGTGGCAAGCCCGCTGAGCTGTTCATAGCCGTTGTTAGTTCAAAAGTATTTGGAGAGGTGAAAGGGGTCGATCCGGTCGGTCAGCCTGCATCACTGTTTACAATGTCGTTGTACTTGCTGGCTGTAGATGTGCATAGCATAAGAAATGAGGTCCCAAAGGCGGTGAGTCTGTGCGAGCAAAGAAACCTTGTGTTAGTAAAGAGTGCCGCGATAGTAATATATGCCAGTCCATGTTAGCAACATACCAGTAAAGCTTGTGGCCCTGTTCCTCCCATAATATATTCGCTCTGATCTAGCCATGGTGCGATACTAGGTCTAGCTATCAAAACAATGCGAGCGTATCCATCTTCCGCTCTGATCATGTCTCAAGCATCGGTGTCTTGGGCTTAGACACACTGCGTTTCTACGAGATCAAATCCGCCACGTTCATAGGCATCTCGTCGATTTGAGTGGAATAGTACACTATAATGCGGCGTATACTTGTTAGCGACATCCCTCGGGTACTGGCCCTTGCAGGCTCCTCCAACATGGTATAAACTTACTTTCGATATCACGTAGAATGCGCACGTCCTCAGTCGTCACAAAATTGATGGCCACGCCCTTGCGTCCAAACCGGCCAGATCGACCAATACGATGAATATAGTTTTCACGGTTACTCGGTAGATCGTAGTTGATGACCAGCGACACCTGCTGGACATCAATACCACGAGCCCACACGTCCGTTGAAATCAGCACGCGACTGTCTCCACGGCGGAACTCGTTCATGATGCTGTCTCTCTCTTTCTGGGGCATCTCGCCGTGCATTGAGCTAACAGTAAAATTATTCTCGCGCATCTTGTCCGTTAGCCAGTCGACCTTCCGACGCGTGTTGCAGAAGATAACAGCTTGCGTGATGGTCAGGGTATCGTAGAGATCACAGAGAGTGTCAAACTTCCAATCCTCCTTCTCCACTGCGATAAAGTACTGTTTCAGACCCTCAAGCGTCAGTTCATCACGTTTTACTAGAATCCGCACAGGATCCGTCATGAACTTGGTCGTCATGTCCAGAACATCATAGGGCAGAGTAGCGCTAACTACCACCACCTGTGTTGCAGGTGGCAAGTAGCGATATACGTCGTAGATCTGCTCGCGAAAGCCTCTGTTGAGAAGCTCGTCAGCCTCATCGAGGACTAGCATCTTGATGTTGCGCGTGCGCAGGTGGCGGCGACGAATCATGTCAGCTACACGGCCGGGCGTGCCTGACACGATGTGTTGGCCGTACTCAAGCTTGCGGATGTCCTCGCCTACGTTGGTGCCGCCAATGCAAGCGTGACACTGGACGTTCATGTAATCACCTAGAGCCATGACAACCGACTGGATTTGGGTGGCCAGTTCGCGTGTCGGTGAAAGCACTAGGGCCTGGGTTTGCCGCTCGGCAGTGTCGATAACCTGCAGCATGCTAATCGAAAAAGTAGCCGTTTTTCCCGTACCAGACTGGGCCTGGGCAATAGTATCGCGGCCCTTGCAGATCTGGACAATGGCACGGGATTGGACGGCAGAAGGCGATTCGTAGCCGTAGGCATAGACACCACGAAGGAGGTTTTCTGCGGTAGAAGATGGTACGTCAGTCAATATTTCCGCGGTAAAATAGCGGCGGATGGGGCTCATATTCTTACCCTTCAAGGACATTGCTTCAAAGGTGGGATGAACAGTGACCTCTTTCGAGGTGGTGAATTCCATACGCTCATCGGCCTTGCGGTCGATGCCGGCACTGTTTCCGTCGGTCATATTTTTAAGCAACTGCGCAGAATCGAATTGCACGAATAGATATCAATGGGGCGATGTGGATGTGCGTCTGCTGAAGAACAAGAAGAATAGTCAGAAGACTGTGGGCTTCAGTAAGGGAAAGGAAAAATCAAAAGCGCAAGCTTGCTTCAAAGCCCAAAAGATCACCAACGAAAATTTATGGGGGATCTTTATTCTGCGAGAGGCTATACTCACCCCGGGGTAGTAGCTAGTATCCACTTTTATTAATTTGCGACTGAAGTAGGAAAGAGCCCAAGGCTGACGGGGTTATTTTTTCGAAAGAAGGCTGAAAGATTTATATACGCCAGAAACGGCCGGCTCTTGATTGGAGTTATCGCAGTCTCTCTCTGGCTCGTTTGCGTTTGTATCTCAAGATCCAGATCATCAGATTTCCTTTCCCCTCTTCTCAGCCTCCGTCATTCTCTATTCACTATGGCCCTGGAAGAACAGCGTTACTTGCATGAGGATCTTGAGCGTCTCGAGCAGGGTGTCGCCAATCGCATCTCGGATGAACCCAAGCACGTAAGTCTATCATACGGAACACATTCTTCCTGTGTATGTACGGCAACACTGACCTGTTCCCATGGCCAACCTCTAGATCAGAGATAGGCTCAACCGCGACCATGAAGTTGCGCAACTGCTAGACCAAATCCAGGTTCAATCTCAAAATCTACTCAACATCTATCGCGATACAGATGGCTCGCGTGCCACAGAGATCCACGACATTGGCACGGATGATTCCTTTGACAAATTCTATGCCCAGCTTAAAGGAATCCGCGATCACCACGCCAAGTACCCCAACGAACAAGCGCAAAATTCCGAGCTAAGGTATCGCACCAAGCGTGCAGGCGACGGCGCAGAGTTCAGTGCCTCCATAGTAGACACTCTCTTCTCTGGTGAAGAAGGCTTCGGCCGTTTCTTCGATCTTTCAAGCTCACATGAGCAGTACCTCAACCTCCCCAATGCCAAGCGTCACACATATGTGCAATATCTCGACCTTTTTGACACCTTTTCTCCAGGCATGGGCGGCGTCAAGCGTGCGGAAAAGCTGACAGACCAGTACTTCCAATATGTGCGCCAACTAGCAGCATATCTGGAGTCATTTATGCGGAGAACGCGGCCGCTAGAAAACGTCGACAAGACCATTGAATCCTTCGACAAAGCATTCGAAGAGGCATGGGAAAAAGATCAGGTTGAGGGCTGGACAGCAGAACCCGCTACCAGCTCTGCCTCAAATGCCACAACCTCTGTTGCCGGCATTTTCTGCGACGACTGCGAAAAGGGATTCAGCAACCAAAATGTTTACAATGCGCATTTGACCGGTCGCAAACACACCAAAGCTGCCGAGGCCCGCGCAAAACGACAAGCCGAACAGGCCAAGGAAGAATCAATAGCAGCTGAAAACAACACCAACGGCAATGCAGTCTCAGCTACAAGGCTGAAAGAAAAAGCTGTCGCCCATCGCGAATTCCTTGTCAAGCGGCTCACTGCATCCATGAGCATAGAACGTTCTGATACACGTGTCAATGTTGAGCGTAAGCAAGGCATGACCGAGCGTGAGCGCCGTCAAGAGCTCGAAAGCATCTTCAACGCAGCCGCAGAGCCTGAGCCAGTAATGGGCGATGCGGATGGGGAAGAAAATGACGATGGCGATGACGACCGCTTGTATAACCCGCTCAAATTGCCATTGGCATGGGATGGCAAGCCGATTCCATTCTGGCTGTACCGATTGCATGGCCTGGGCGTTGAGTTTCCATGCGAGATCTGCGGAAACTTTGTGTACATGGGCCGACGGGCTTTCGACAAACACTTCAACGAAAGTCGCCATGTATACGGACTACGGTGTCTCGGGATCACCAACACATCGCTCTTCAGAGACATTGTGCATATTGAGGAAGCAACAAAGCTGTGGGAGAAGATGGAATGGGAGAAGAAGAAGAACAAAGTCGACGAGAACAGTATGGTGCAAATGGAAGATGGTAACGGCAACGTGATGCCAGAGAAGGTATACTACGATTTGCAGAAGCAAGGCTTGCTGTAAACCTCGATAGTCAAGAACTGGATGCAGTAATGTATATCTTGGGGTTATAGTCTAGTTAGGGTTAGATAAAGGTCCCCAAAAGAGCTAATGCTTATCACTATCAACAACAGCAACTTCTTGTTTTGTGGAATGCTCGATGTTTAACACCACATAAATATCGTGCGGCACGAATGCACACCGCCTTGTAACTCCTTTCATCATTGCCAATTTATTGTTTCCCCTTCACAGGCGTTTCCTTATCCTTCCATTTTTCTTTTTCTTTTGCCTTTACAGAATGACGATACAGACGAAACCCATACCGCCAAATTACTGTGTTTACGTGCTGCGTTCTTCCATCAAGCCTAAAACTGCACAGCCATACGTCGGATCAACGCCCAACCCAGAAAGACGACTAAGCCAGCACAATGGACTTGCCAAAGGCGGCGCTTCGCGCACAGCACGGAAAGAGCTACGGCCGTGGGAAATGGTGTTTATTGTATCGGGATTTCCAAGCATGATAGGCGCTTTGAAGTTTGAGTGAGTTGAATTAGGGCTCGATCGTAGATTGAAAAAGAAAAAAAAAAACTAACGGCGTTGTAGGTGGGCTTTGGCCAACCCGCATATCTCGTCACACATCCCTGATGATGAACGTATTTCGGTTTCTAAAGCGCGAAAGCGCAACGGCATGCCCAAAAGACCGCGTGATAAGATACCGTCAGTTCTGGCAAATGTCCATCTTCTGTTGCGCTCGCCCAGCTTTTCGCGGTGGCCGCTGACTGTCAATGTCTTTGAACCTGAGGTGTACACTATATGGCAAAAATGCTGCTCTGAAGTAGCAGTACCGCTGCGACCGTCTTTGAAGATTCGAACCGACTTTTCCGCCCCGACGGCTCCTGCGGCACTAGCAGCTGAAGAGACGGACACGTCATTGGAACTGTCCAACTTGGAAAGCGAAAAGGAAGAAAGCGACGATGATAATGCGCCTACAGCTGAAGAAGCCCCGAAGACTGGCATTAAAAGCATACCCATAGACTACAAGCCACTGAAGGACTACGCTGAGAAAACAAGGAGTATTTTTGAGTTTGAGCGACAAGGATGCTGTGTATTCTGTAGGGGGGGTATGAAGAACGGCGAGGGATTATATGTCGTCTGTTCCGGGGCTGGATGCGAGGCCGTTGGTCACCTAGATTGCTGGGCAAAACACGGGCTGTCTTTAACATCAACGCCAACAGAGAGCGGGGAACGCATGGAAATGATTCCAATTGAGGCACAGTGTCCGGGATGTGGCAAAGTTGCGAGTTGGGGTGAGCTTATGAAAGAGCTGAGTTTGCGTGTACGTGGGGCTAAAGAGGTTGACAAGCTACTTAAAAAGAGACGGTCTGCAAAGGCGAAGGTTAAGACGAAGAAGCAGATGGCTGAGGAAGCAGCGGCAGCGGCAGCGGCAGCGGCAGAAGCAGAAGTAGAAGTACTCAGTTGAACCGAGTTTATGACTACTACATAATTTGACATTGCGAGATACTGAGTACGTACTACATTGAATAACTAGAAGATATGACGTATTGACAAGTACAATCTACCATAAAATGCAGAAAAAAAAGAAACATACGCAGACTTGGACTTGATCGTGCTTGAGCATGTCGGCATGAGCTCGATTAAATCAATAAATGACGCTATAGAAAATAAGCGGAGGCTTCTCGTGCACTTAGGCTACTATCATTGACTATAGGGTAGACGGAAGAGTGGAGACACCTTTATAAGATTAATTAACTAAGCAATTATCAGTATGCGACAGCATTTGGAAATTCCTGAGAGTAGTAGACGATAAATACATTCAAATCAAATCAATTCCTGAGAGTTTTTGCTACTTATAAATGAACCTTCTTTTTTATTCAGCTGAAGATGCCCAAGTAAGAAAGAAACTAGCCCAATACTAAAACTGCCCTTCTATGCAATATAGGCTTAGTGTGCTGTAGCTTTACTCGCCAGCTAATATACACAGCTACGTTTCTAGTCACCTAGATAAACGAAAAAAAAAAGAAGCAAAAGGAAAAAGGGACCAGGAAAAAAGGAAACAAGAAGAAACAGGGCTGGGCTGCCGCTCAGTGCTTGGTCGAGTCAAGGGTGAGTTGAAATCTCAAGCTCAAGGATTTATAATCTCACAAGATCTGCGCAGCTGGACGTGAAAAGCTAGGGGTTAAGCCCATCCGATTTAAACGGCGTGCATAAAGCCTCTTCCGTCCATGTTTTAAACCAAGTATAGGCTAAGAAGGAGAAAAGAAAAGGGTAGTAGGGAAGAAGCTACAGCCTCGCTGTGTCTATCATACACCTGCTTTTCAGTGAGTTTCATGGCTTCAGTGGAGAAGACTCGACAACGAGCATTTTATTGTCGCTGTTAGTTTTGGTGCAGGGAAAGGACGCTGTGTGACATTGGGTTTACGTTTACGTAGAAACTTATTATGAAGTACATGTTGTGAGATGTGCACTTGTAGATGTGTGCAGCCAACTGCGGCGGAGAATCATGAGCAAGGAAATATGAAGAGTAAAAGAACGTCACACGGTGACGCACAACTGAGCGGTATATATGTTATAATTGACGAAGTGGGCCTGTATTGATGGTTCTATCGCAGCATGGTCCAATTTTGGCGCTTTCAACAATAGAGGTTGCAAGTCAAAGAATAGCACACACAGTCCGAGACTTTGGCAGGGCACGGTGGAGTAACTTGCTGAGCGAGTATCCATGGCATGTTTCTGAAAAAGTCTAGAGCCACCCAAGCGGAGCCCGCATTACGAGTTAGTACAAGTGCCAAGTGGTCAGGTCGTGCATACTATTGCGGCCGAACGAGCGGCTGTAGTGATGTCACTGGACTAATGAGGGGGACGGCGAGAGGACAAAATAGTAAGCCGTCAAGTAGCAACATATAGACAGAACAGATAAACAGGGGCTGCTTTTTTATTTTCTGCTTCAAGAGCAGTTGCTATGGACAACATATCCAAAAGCACGTGTCCCGCTAGGAAACGGGGAAGGCGGCGGCCTGTCATTTGGACTCTCGTCGCTTGCATTGTTTTCCTAATAATTGCAATTGTACCTGACAAGCAAGTTCTTTAACTGTCGCCGAAACGAGTCGTTGGTTTAAGGTGTAGGGACAGACTAGGCTGATCTTTTGCTGCAACCATGTACATGAGACCAAGGTACCATGGACAGTGTCAAGCACGGCTGTACACAGTATGGGGACACCAACGACGTGATGGATCCATGGCGACTGCCTTTTCTTTCTCTCTTTCCTGCAAGGCGGATATGACAGGGGGATATACTTGCTTGCCTCCCGGGGTCACCTGTACAGGTGCAGGCTTTAGCTGGGTTTTTTAGTGGCTACAGCGAGTACGGCATTGTGGGCCCGTAGCCTATAGACACGAAGCTGTTGCAACTTGTGCAAAACAGGCATGATTCGTATACTGGAGAAGCATGTACCTCCCAACCTTGGAATTAGTGGCAAGTGACTCCATTGCTTTCCATCCGTGATCCCCCCAGAAATCAGCAGCAGGATATAAGAAACCATTTGACTTTTTAGCCTCTTTAGTGTTTTTGTCTTTTTCCGTTTGTTCGTTTGTTCGTTTGCTTGTTCTTTCCTTCTTTTTTTTTTTTTTTTCTTTTTTCCCTCTAGATGCCCGCCCCATGCCATGCCAACAGTCCGCCCATCGATTCATTCCCCCGTTCCCACTTTCCACGTCCACTTTCACTCCCACTCCCACTCCCACTTCTAACTTCTAACTTCCTACTCTCCCAATTCTTGTCTTCTCTTTTTTCCTTCTTCCTTTTCCACATATACACCTAAACGCGCCATCAAGCTGCTCCGTTCTCCCTTTACGACTTCTCCTTCTTGTTGCTGCTTGGAAAAATAAATCTGCGAATATATTAAATTAATTCCGGCTTGTCGAGGGTATCAGTTTTTTAATTCCTTTTTTATGATCACCTTATCGCACAAATTCAGCCTCTCATCTAAGCTTGCTTGTTGCGACTTGACATTCATTGGCTTGTACGAAGCTTGGTAAATGGATATCTACATAGACATCGACGCCAACCCGTTTATTTCGTCTGCACGGCCTTCCTTTCTTGTATTTGCTTAGAGAAGGTATGTTGGCACGTCACTGGCTACTAAACCGTTTGTCGCCACATCGAACTCTCATCTTTTTTCGGCATTTCTGCTCCTTCTTTTTATGCTCGCCTTTTTGCCTTTCTTTATAAACTCCTCCACTCCGCCGCTATTCGAATGTAGTGTAGGTGCAGAGTCTAACTAGATTACCCGCTTCGTTCTCCTCTCTAGCCTCCCGCCGAACGTCTTATTACTCGCGATTTTGCCTACGACGGCCCTTTCTTCCCTTCTCTCCAATCACTCGCTCCTCAACGACCTCTCTTTGCCTTGCAACTCTTGTTCTCACCACCAAACCTCAACTCGACTTGGCTCAAATCGTCTGAGCTCCACCTTCAGATAAACGCCTTTATGCGCGATCATTTCGTTTACGATAATATCTCCATCTTGGTCTATTGATCAAATGAAGCTACTCGCGACAGCTTTCCAATTTTTGTAATTTCTGGCCTTCACTGTGCAGCTTCGCAACCTCCCCCCTCCCCGGCCGACCGACGACCAGCGACCGAACATCCGTCTCCATTCTCTCTGTACAAATAGACCAGGCCTTCCGCCTATTTCTTTTCCGCCCCCTCACCTCACACACTCCAAAAATACAAGCCAACTGGCTTCTAATTTCGAAACCATCGCCATGGGCCTATCACACATTGGCGTCACAAATGGCGCTGCAAGTACTTCTACTAGTGCCCGTGGATCTCCGGCCGTGGGCCCATCCACTAGCGCCACTACAGGCAAATCTTCCAACAACTCCAAGATTGCTGCCTCTTCAGCAAATGGCCTTTCGGCTCCTGCCGCCTTGAGCTCTATGAGAAGTGCTCCTCTAGATTTATCAACAGTCGAACGCAGGGGTCAGCCAACGGCTGTGCGTGAGCCTGTCTTAAAGAAGTCGCGCCCACACGATCTCGAGGAAGCGCCAACTTATACTCCCACCGAAGAGGAATGGAAAGATCCCATGGCATACATGCGCAAAATCTCGCCAGAGGCTAGCAAGTACGGCATATGTAAAATCATTCCCCCTGAATCGTGGAATCCCGATTTTGCCATTGACACTGAAGTAAGACTAGCAAATAGAAGGAATCTCTCTTTTTCCTTGTAATATCTTGGCCGTATACTAAACTCACTTCAACCCTATAGAAATTTCATTTCCGCACACGAAAGCAAGAATTGAATTCTGTCGAGGGTAGTAAGTCTGACTTTCTCCTCTTCAACCGCTTGTTTAAAAACCAATCTCATTTTCCTGTTTGACTTTCACCACTGACGCACTCACCACTCTCAAGGCACTCGGGCAAACTTGACATACTTAGATGCGTTATTCAAGTTTCACAAGCAGCAGGGCAACAATCTTCATCGCCTGCCCTATGTCGACAAAAAGCCCCTTGATTTGTACAAACTTAAAAAGGCTGTCGAAGCCCGTGGTGGCTTTGATAAGGTCTGTAAGCTGAAGAAGTGGGCTGAAATTGGGCGCGATCTTGGCTACAGCGGAAAAATCATGTCATCATTATCGACATCCCTGAAAAACTCGTACCAGAAATGGCTTTGCCCATACGAAGAGTATTTGAGACTTGCTAAGCCTGGTGTTCACCAGCAACTTGAGCTTGAGTACGGTGGCCCCTTGACGCCCAGCCCGGCTCAAACACCTGTCAAAAAGTTCACCCCTGCTGCTGGTACGGAGTCTCCCACCATCCGTCCAAGCGATGCTCCGGCAGCCACTGTCAAACAAGATAACACCGAAGATGATGGCGATATTTCTATGACCAATGCACCGTCACCTCGTAAGACGACTGGATTCAGAGCTATCAATTCTGGCTTCACCGCAGTCAACTCGGGATTTACTAGCGTCAACAAGGTAGCAGCAGCTAATGCCGACGATACCTTATTAACCCCGCAGCGTGCCGCTGGGAGCCCTAAAGCTTCGGCAAAGAACACACCATCATCAGATGTGAAGCGTCGTATGAGCCTTGAGAGCACCGATGGCCATAAGGACGTCACCGATAAGGAAGATGGCGATGCGAGTGGTAGTCGCCGCAGCAAGCGTCTCAAAAAGGACAATGTACCTACAGTCGCCGGTTCTCACATGTCACTCCTGCGTCCTTGTGCTCCTAGAACACTTCGCGATGAAAACTCTATTCCGGGAGAGAATTGCGAGACTTGTGGAAAGGATGAATCAGTTGAGGCTCTTCTCACCTGCGACTCTTGTGATCATGCGTATCATGGCAGTTGTCTCGACCCACCTCTTAAAAACTCACCTTCAGCAGAATGGAACTGTCCTAGGTGTCTTGTTGGCGATAACCAGTTTGGCTTTGAGGAGGGTGGGCTCTACTCTCTCAAGCAGTTTCAACAAAAAGCTGCTGACTTTAAGCAAGGCTATTTTGAGAAGAAAATGCCGATCGACTTGCATTTAGGTTGCGCCCGTCCCGTTACTGAAGAAGATGTTGAAAATGAGTTTTGGCGTTTGGTCGCTGATATTGAAGAGACTGTCGAGGTCGAGTATGGTGCCGATATCCATTGTACTACTCATGGCTCTGGCTTTCCCACTATCGAGCGCCAGCCTACTAACCCGTACTCGTATGATCCTTGGAACCTCAATGTGCTGCCCTTGGGCCCCGATAGTTTATTCCGCCATATCAAGTCGGACATCTCTGGTATGACGGTTCCATGGGTCTACGTTGGTATGATATTTTCAACATTCTGCTGGCACAACGAGGACCACTACGCCTATTCTGCCAACTTTCAACACTTTGGTGCCACTAAAACATGGTACGGCATTCCGGCTTCCGACGCTGAAAAGTTCGAGCAGGCTATGCGGGAGGCGGTTCCCGAGCTTTTTGAGACACAGCCCGACCTCTTGTTCCAGCTTGTGACATTGCTCACTCCAGAGCAACTGAAGAAGGCCGGAGTCAATGTCTATGCTCTCGATCAGAGAGCTGGTCAGCTTGTCATTACCTTTCCCCAGGCGTATCATGCCGGCTTTAACCATGGCTTTAACTTCAACGAAGCTGTCAACTTCGCCCCTGCCGACTGGGAGCCGTTTGGCCTTGCAGGCGTGGATCGTCTCCAAGAATTCCGCCGCCAGCCTTGTTTTTCGCATGACGAGCTGTTATGGACGGCTGCAGAAGGAACTTCAGGTCACTCGCTCAATATTCAAACAGCAAAGTGGCTAGCGCCTGCCCTCAAGGTTGTGCAAAAACGAGAGTTGGCTTTGCGCGATAAGCTCGTTTCAAAACATCTGGAATCTTTGCCCCATTCTTGTCCGTTGGATGAGTCTGAGGAAAGTATACCAAGTTCAAAGTGCCCTCTTGAGCTTATTGTTGAGGATGTCGATGTTCCCGAAGATGAATATGGGTGTGTCTACTGCAAGGCCTTTAGTTATTTTTCGCGGTTCAAGTGTCTCAAGTCTGGCAAAATCGTTTGCCTCACCCATGTGGGAACATATGCCTGCTGTGATTCTACTGAAAAAGAACGCTTCCAAGGTGCTGGCCATGTACTCTACTACCGCAAATCGGCCGAAGAGATTGAGAATACCTACCAACGTGTTGCCGGCAAGGCATCTGCCCCAGACTACTGGGAGAAAAAATACGCCAAAATGCTGGAAGATGAGACTGTGCCTTCTATCAAAACTCTACAGAAGTTGTTGCACGAGGGTGAGCGCATTCCCCATGACTTGCCTTCGCTACCCCAGTTAAGAGAATTTGTCGACCGTTGCAACGAGTGGATCGAAGAAGCCAGCTATTACATTGTGCGCAAGCAACAAAATAGACGCAAGAGCGACAGAGTTTCTTCTGGCAAACGACAATCAATTGACGAGACAAATAACAAGGAACATCACCGGGACCTACGCAGTTTCTCCCGGCTGCTGCAGGACGCGAAGCGTATTGGGTTTGATTGTCCTGAAATGGAACTTTTGGAAGAACGTGCGGTTGCCATCAAGCATTACTGCGGCAAGGCTGACATGTTCCTTAAGGCATCCCAAACTTCTGGTGCCTTTGTTGATCAGCACATGAACGGCAAGCTCATACAAGACTTTGAGGAGATTTTGGAGGAAGGCCGCAGCTTCAATGTTGAGATTGACCAAGTCAAGAGCCTTGAACGTGAGCTTGGCCGGCTACGGTGGAATGAAAAAGCCCAGCAAGATCGCATGCGCGTCTTGACACTGGATGAAGTGAATGCAATCATAGAAGAAGGCGAGCGTTTGAACATTGCACGGTACAATGACCACTTGACATATTACCGCAACCAGCGCGAAACGGGCGAAAACTGGGAGAAAAAGGCCAATGAACTGGTCAGTGCTGAGAACATTCATTATGCACAACTCGAGTCATTGTCTACGCAAGTTCAGACGCTCCGCGTCCCCGTGAATCCTTCAACGCTGGTTCAGGTGGATAGAATCTTATCAAAGCAGCGCGAAGCTTACAAGCAGATTGCCGAGATGAACGAAAGGGCTCAAAACGAGGATGTGCGAGATCGCCCTCGGTATTCTGATGCACACGAGCTTACCAAGCGGTTAGAAGAACTCAATTGCAAGCCAAACGGCTCTGTCGAGCTTGATCGCGAAGTTAAGCGCCACGAAGATTGGATGCGTAAGGGCAAGAAGTTATTCGGCAAGGCAAACGCGCCTCTCCACATTCTCAAGACGCACTTGGAGTACGTTTTAGAACGCAACGTGGACTGTTTTGATATTGTTCACGATAAGCCCCGGGATCCTGCTGAACCCGCTTCTCGGGAACCGAGTCCCGATTCAAAGCCTGCCCGGTGGGAAGATCCAGCCAGCCGTGAGGTGTTTTGTATTTGCCGGCGCGTGGAAGCGGGAATGATGATAGAATGTGGCATGTGTCACGAATGGTAAGTATAGTTCTGATGCCCTGGGTGGGTGTATGGTTTGACGCCTACTAACAAGTTATTCTTTTTTTTCTTTTCTTTTCTTCACTAGGTACCATGGAAAATGTCTTAAGATTGCTCGTGGTAAGGTTAAAGACGACGAGCAAATGCACTGGTCTTGTCCGATATGCGATCACCGTGTTAAGATTCCTCGTGATGCCGCACGGCCAAAGCTGGAGGATTTGATTGCTTGGCGCGACGAGATTCCTCATCTACCTTTTCAACCTGATGAAGAGGATCTTTTGAATAAGATCATCGACAATGCATCGACATTCCGAGAACACATTTCCGGCTACATCAACCCCGCCATGTCTTCTCGTGCAGAAGCCGAAACACAACGCTTCTATCTCCGTAAGGTTGAGGGTGCCGAAGTTCTTTTGGTGCGTGAGACGAACTTCCTCCGTCAAGAGCTTTACAAGTGGTGCAACATAGCGCCCGAACCCCCGACACTCATTGAAGAATCGAAGAGCACTCGCAAACCGCGGCCGACGAAGTTGCAAAAGTTGCTTGCTGTTTACGGCGTTGAGGACCCTGATCACCTGCCCGAGGCCGTTCGTGGCAAGGCAAGCAGTTTACGTCGTAAACTGCGGCCTAGTATGTCATCTGCATCTAACGGATCTGGTAGCAACTCGGCAACGTATGCGAATGACTCATTCCGGGCACCAAATTCAGGACAGCAATACAGCCAGTCCGGCCAGCCAGGCTCATCGTCGACACACAACCAGGGGATGGCGGAAGATGGCGACCAGGCACACATGTCACTGGAGGACCGGCTACTACGCGATCTGTCAACGGGCCTGGACTTCAGCGTTGAGCAGGACAAGCAGAAGGCCATGGACGTGCTGGCTCGTACGCCATTAGGACGTGAGAAGGCTATTGCCTTGTTTGGGCCTGATGTGTGGGCAGGCGTGGCGCCGATTCCGGGCCCAGAGCCGCTGCGGCCAGGGCCCTCGGGGATACGAGAGAGCATAGAATCGGCGGGCAACCGGTCGGCGATCAAAAGTCTTCTTGACCACTGAGATCTGTCCGGTGCAGAGCAATGAGTGAGTGCAAGAGGGGGTTGGAGTATGTGCCTCAGTACCAGGGCTTGTTATCCTTCCCCATGATTTTTTCTGCGTGTTTGCTTCTTGGCCTCCTCAAAATTCCCTTGTTTTTCTTGTTTCTTCACATCTATTTGACCTTTTCGTCATTAGTTGCCGCTATCACATCTGCCATGATGACTGGGCTTGGGGCATGGATTGGATTCCCTTTTTTGTTTTGCTTTTCTCGGGTTGATTGATACTTGTGTTGTTGTATTTTGTTTCTTTTACTCCATGGCAGCTCCCCTTTTTTCTTTTCATTTTACCACGGATTGATCTTGACGAGCCATGTTGCTTTTTGGGTGTTCATCTTTTTATATATTAATATGTATATCATGTTTATACTGGAGACGACATTTCGTCCTGGCAGGACATGGTCATGTGACACACGTTGGTGATACGACTGTAACACGCAAGACGGATGTGCCCTTCAAACTAAAAGCTCTTCTCATATGTGGTGTGATGTAGATCGCGGCAATGAAACGACACCCAGATGCTCAAAAGTATTTCCGGGAATCGTGATCAAACTACGGATCAATTTTCTCTATGGAACCTGTTGAAGCGAGAGAAATACCAGGATGGCCCAGCCGCCAGTGGCACCGCAGATCGAAAAGAAGGCCGCGATGCCGGCAGCCAGAAGCTTTCCCTCAAGGCCCATGAAGAGAAAAGAAAAGAAGAAGAAAGAGATTTCGAAGCCGACTGACGATTTTTTTTGCTGCCTTTTTGAAGGCGGCTGCCCTTGTGGGGCTTTTGCGGGGGCACTTGGGAGGGGGTGGCTGGGCTTAGCGATCACGTGCAACAGCTTGGGTTTTCGCTCTTATTTTCTGCCGCTGCTTTTATCTTGACAGCTGGCAGCTGCAGCTGGCAGCAGATGACAGCTAGTTCTCGGCGACTTGAAGACTTTCTAGTAATCTAGCACCGGTGATTGGCTGCAACTGGGCCGAGGAAATTCGGGTGTTTGCTCCCCAAAAGCCTTTGCCAAAGCTTGAGTAGAGCCGGAAATCTCGACAACGTGATCGTACCGACGAACGTCAAGTTTTTCTTGCTTATTATATTTCTTTATGAAAAAATAATTAGAGGACATTCCTTTGTTTCTTTACTGCAGCTTCCTTTTCTATTCCTATTCCTGTTGATTTTTTTTTGCTTCTTTCCACGATGGCTGCTCCGCGAATGGGACTGACGGCTCTGCGCGGTGAGTTTTTTTACCTCCCCCGGTACTGACGGCTTGGTTTGGCGATGGGCCATTGGAAAGGCTGAGGATAAAGCGTTCGGTCCTTTAGGATCCCGATGGCAATGCGGCTGTCATTTTCAGTTTCGACGACACCGATGTTTGCAGCGATGATAGCAGCCTTTCGGGCCAGTCCCGGTGTCGACACTGTTCACGTGCGCTTCATTTTGCCGGCCATCTCGGGATCAGTATTTCAGACCCGGCGCCCTTTTGCTGTAGTCACTGCAGATGCAGCAGTTCGCGCCGGTATACCTTCCGGGGCTACCCTCTATCGTCGCCCACTTGCTCGCACTCTTTGCAACCCGACAGATCCAATCCTTCGCCTGTCCAAGCCGACCCCAATATCGAATTATGCCATTACTGCTGCTATATGAACTATGGCTTCTAACATTCTGCTTTTTCTCTTAGCTTCAATGCGTCCTAGCTTGGGTCTTACTCAGAACCGCCTTCCTCAGATATTGCTGGCTTCTGCCATGTCCACCTCGGCTTCTCGGTGCGTGCCTCGAACCCTCATCTCAACCCCGGCCCGACCCCCAGTTAGCCTATTCGATCTAGACATTGCTTGGCCTTGTTGTCTATATTTATATTTGCATTAGCCCTACCCTCCGTCTCGGCCCCCTTTACTAACTATAGTCTCTCTTTTGGCCCTGGCTAGCCCTGCCGCCGTTATTGAAAAGACCTCTATTGCCCAGAGTCAGGAAATCCTCGACAGCCAGCGCCTGCACCGCCCTGTGTCCCCCCACCTGTCTGTCTACAGCCCCAAACAGACCTTCTTCACACCGTCTATCTGGCACCGTATGACGGGCAGCATTCTGTCCGGCTCACTGTACGCTTTCAGCACCGCTTATCTGGCCGCCCCGCTCTTCGGCTGGCACCTTGAGTCGGCATCACTGGTGGCCTGTGCTGCTGGCCTGCCGCTAGCTGTCAAGGGCGGCCTGAAGTTCTTTTTTGGCTTCCCCTTTGTCTTCCATTTCATCAACGGCATTAGACACCTGACCTACGATGTGCTGCTGGGCTTCTCCAAGCCCCAGATCAAGAAGTTCGATGTGCTGATCTGGTCGTCGTCGACGGTGGTTGCCGCCTACCTGGCCTTCCTGTACTAAGGCTGTTTCTGGTTTTATATCCCCCCATTATCTCTCATTGTCTTTGTCGTTTTCTTCTTTTTTTCCTATCACTGTTCTTTTGTCGCCTGGTTGGTTGGGTCGGAGCCCGTTGTAACTTAGATTCCAAAAAAAGAACAGTGGAAGAATGCCCCCACATAGACAGCAATCGTCCTTGTTGTAGGCCACTTCTATCACACTGTTGAAATATCTAAACAAGAGCCAAGAAAAAAAAATACCTAAAAAAAGAACTCGGAAGAGACCTCAGCCCCTCCCCGACGTGAGTTTGCGAGTGTTGTGCATGCGCCGTCCCAATTATACACTTGCATGTATGTGCAGTAGTACAAGTGCTCAAAGAATCGCCATAATTTCCCATAAAAGCAAACGCCAAACTAGAAACCCAAAACATACCAGAAGAACATAGAAGAAAGAGAAAAACAATGAATAGTGAGTGTACCGAGAGAGAGACCCAAGCTGGAGTATGTATGCCAGAGACGGGAGCAAAAAAGCACGCACAATGGCGCAATCCAGTGGGACAGGCCAATAGAGCAATCGTATTGGTAATAGCAGCCTTTGCAGTCTTGTGCGTTGGCCAAGCTTGCGTACAAAGCTTCATCATCCTTTGTCTTCTCCCTCCTCTCTCCTGTCTCACTCAATGTATCGCGCATCCAACACTAGCTTGTTGAGTCGGTGGTTGCCGAGCTGGAGAATCCGCTCACCAATGTTCTTGCCTAGGAACTCCACCATATCCGCACCTTCTGAGCCCGTGCCGTTGACGCCATTGTATTCAACACTGATCTCAGAGCCGGAAATCGACGAAACAGCCTGCACAATAGCACCGAGAAGCATCTCGTAATCCAAACTGCGCTCACTGCCCTTCTCTTTAAGGGGCATGAGTACTGCAGCGTCGAAATCTTTAAGTGTTTTGACAACTAGAATGCGGATTGACTCGGGGCCCCCGGCGGCTGCAAGACCGAGTATCGCTCCGTATAGCACGGGTACAGGCTTGCTGGGGTCTAAAAAGTATTTGAGACAGGTGCGTGTGAGCTTCGGGCGCAGCAGGTGATTGGATGTCGCGTAGCGCGCGGCCAGCTTCCCGACAAGTGAGGCAGCGAACTCGCGTAGCTGGTACTGCGTACGCGTGCTTTCGGGTGAGTCGTCAGCCCCAAGCTTACGTGCCATCAGACATGTAAGCACTGGCGATGATATGGGACTGGCGTAGGGGTCGAGGAAGAGCGACGTGTTGGAGATGAGCGCACTGGTCAGCTCCATCATCTGACGCAGCACAAAGAGGTCGTCCAGCCGGTGTGTCACCTGGTTAGCAATGTAGTTGACAAAGTATGGAACCAGCTGGTGCAGGCCCGGATCATCGCGCACTGATGCTAGGGCAGCTTGACGCAGCCGCTCGACCTCCTCGTCGGGTGTCTCATCCAGCACCGCAGCCTGGATCTTGTCAAAGTAAAGCACCATTTCCTTGCTGATGACATGCTTGACAGACGGCTTGAGCGGTGCGCCATCATTGCCAGCTAGCGCCGAGAGAGCCGGGTTTGCGCCGGTGCCCTTGGGCACAAGCTCATGTGACCGTGATTCGGAGAAGACGGGGTTTTGTGGGATGGCGGGCTGCACGCCTTCGATGGCCAGCCAATGGGCTGTTGGCGGATAGCGAATTGTCAGTCGCATATTTCGTCCATTGGGCAAGAATAAAAAAATACACCTGTGGGCCTAACATACCAGTAAACATGATATCGCGGGGGACTTTTGGTAGCGGCGCGTTGATTAACTTCTCGAAATCCACTTCCTCGTCCTCGATGTAGTACAATGGCTGGCCAGGCCCTAAGCTTGCCTCACCATAGCGCAGTGGCCGCGTAGAATCATATCCATAAAGTGGCTCGACATCCAAGACCTTGAGGGCCATGGACACGTCGTTGACCGTCAGTGCTGTGCGGCCACAGGCGCGCATAAAACGCAGAGCCTCGACAGTTACCTGGCCAAGGCGATACTCGGTATCTTGTGTGAGAGTGCGAAGCGCCTCTTCGCCGATATGGGAGATGCCGACGGACTCGGCAACATCGCGAACGTTTTCTGGATTCCAGAGCAGTTTCGGCTCGTCGCTTGCCATTTTGCGGCCGGTTGATTGGGGTCGAGATGAGGGCACGGGTGGGTGTTGGTGAAAGTGGCCAATGGGCTCTACAGCCAAAACTTGCTCGAACATGGAGAGTAGGTATTAATTAATGTAGACAAGGCTGAGGGAGCAAGGCTGAAAGAGTAGTCAGTAAAGTGGGACCCATGAGCATGAAGCATGCATCCTACTACACCAGTACCTACGTCAAATGCGATGCGCAATGCTTGTAGCACGGCATTTAATATTGTTCGAGCTGTCTGCTATTGTTATTGTTATTGTGTTATTTTACGTCTACCTACTGTTATTTCGCAGCAATACGACGGCGTGTTCCGGACAGAAACTGCTGGTTGATGTCATCGCCCAGTAGCATCTGGGCGGTCAGCGGCTGCAGGTTTGCTTAGATTTTCAGCGCCTCCTATGACTTTTTAGGGT
>NETT01000154.1:21646-45990 GCA_003449175.1 Ceratocystis smalleyi | reverse complement strand
AATATAAATATAAATATAAATAATCAGAATAAAGTACAAACGGTTAAGATATATAAAACTAGATGAAAAAGAAAAAGAAAAAGAAAAAGAATTAAAACTATGCGTATTCTGTCCTTTTTGTAAACATTCTTTTATTCAAGCGTTTTTTCTGTAAATCTCTTCACCAAGCCACTTGGCAGCTCTGATGGTGGATGCGCACGCTGCAACGCTGGCCGTTCCAATTGTCAGTCAGCAGCCCGCAACAGTGCTTTATCTAGACCTACTCAGACCAGCAGCAGAGAACTCTTGGCTAGGTAAGAACAGAGAAGCAAAGGCAGCATGAGGGCAAGTGATATCCAAGAAAGGACATGCGCTGTGGGAGGTGGACAGGATCATGTGCGTAGATAACAAAAGAAACGCCCGAATAGCATGGGTAAAGTGAATTGTAGTTGGGAAACCAACTTGCAGGCAATGGACCGATAGGAAGAAAAATGGGAACCAATTCATACAAAACGACGGTCCCAAATATTTGTACTTGACGAAATTTAGAAACCTTCGAGCGAAATGGGTTAGACTCCGTGATTCTACATGACCAGGCAAGTATCAACTGGAGTGACAAAGCAATTCGAAGAAGGAGAGCCGCCAGTAGTTCTCTCATAGTATACTTTCTTACTTTTTTCTTCATTTGACAATGAAGTTTTCATAGTCGGTATAACTTCGTAGCACTTACAAGTCCTGAAAGACTCCTATCAAAAATATTTGTTCTTGCTGCAAATTTTGTTTCATCGACTGAGCCCTTCGCATCATACTTTATCTAGTGTATTCCACCTCATGGGTGAGCCTTAACTAAAACGCCCAGCCCATTCTGACTCTTGCAGTGATATCAATGCTGATATCCATCATAGCCACATCCTTGTGTAACCAATCTTGCTAGTTAGGAGTCTGCGATACTCTGTGTAACACTTTCGACTTCATAACTCACCAAAGAGGTAGGTCATTGTAACTAGCAAGATTCTCGCAAATTGGAGTCCAGTAGCAGTAGATGTGCGCCAGTCACTATACTGATATCATTCTTCTTTTTTTCAAAAAAAATCATGATCTATCCTTGTCTCTTGTCTTATTCTTTTCCAATGTTGCCATCCAAAAAGACATCAAAGCTGGCGGCAGTCTTCTGAACGTTGGTAAATGCCTATTCATTGCATCTAGTATTAATTGATCTTGATAATTATGGTCAAGATCAATTACCTTTAGCTCAGCATAAATCACAGGCAGATTCTAAGGGTTTTTCTTATGCGATCATCTGTCAAACATTAAACACAATCAAAGTAGTGTTTTGACTGGATACCTGCTGTCGTGGTCTCAAATAGACATTCGAATTATAGGTCTCCAAATACCTCCCCTCAAATATCTCAGACAACAAAAAGGAAGACCAGACATTTTGCTTGTGTATTTCTATTCCCAGGAAGTAGCAGCTCAAGCTCGTCGTCAGTGGTCTCAAACATATTTTAGCGTTCAATCTTCTAGGCATAAAACAGAGTTAAGTTGGTCTTTTTTAGTCGGAAAAAGTCTTCACGATACTTCAAAGAGATAGGAAACGCGA
This sequence comes from Ceratocystis smalleyi, assembly GCA_003449175.1. NCBI lineage: Eukaryota > Fungi > Ascomycota > Sordariomycetes > Microascales > Ceratocystidaceae > Ceratocystis > Ceratocystis smalleyi. The sequence goes on along the minus strand of NETT01000154.1, from coordinate 44,411 downwards.
ATCAGCGCTGGTCTGTCATAGTTTTTATGGCTGCCTATCGCTTTCATTACATTCAGTATGACTCAAGATTCTGGTGCAAAGGGTAGATAAGGGTACTACAGTACAGAGTGAGGCGCTAATTCATATGCTTGACCCCAAGGGTACTCAAATCGCGCCACCCGCAGAAACAATCTAGCTTCTGTTGGAGGAAGGCATCATTCTTGATGGAAAAAGAAATACATACTCAACCTAAACAGTAGCCGTGATAGAAAAAGAATACACTCAACGGTAAGCTATACTACGCCGGAATTAACAAGAAAGTGTTGACTTACGTTAAGATGCGACGGAACATCCAGTCTGTGTCATGTAAATCGCGTCTAGCTATTTTCAATGGTGCACACAGCACGTTTTTCTCCCATCTTGAGAATGTTCTAATGAGAAAGCTGCTGTGAAGTTTGTATCCAGTTGTGTAGCCGCCATATCAGAATTTACCACGTTATCCATTCACTCAACATAATTTATTATGCTCGTCCGCCGACTGGCAGCGCCGTTAAGTCGTCGGAAGTTTAGTTGCAGGATTTGAGGCTAGCTGTCAGTGCGACCGACTACAAAGCACATTCGCTGAACGTTTCGAAAACCTAGAGTAGTCATGGCGGCGAGATGACGTCGAGAAAGAACTTTTTTTGTGCGATTCCCGGCAAGAGATTCGGGACATTTTAACATCGCTAATCCCTCCTCAGGAAAAGAAACCAACCCTACTAGGCTGCGTGTTGTACATGTTGTCAAGCGCCAGCGACTCAGATATGTGCTGCAAACCTTACCGGCCCTAAAACCAACCTTGCAATACCCCATCCTGAAGGTCGGCCTAGACCGCAAACAACGATACAAGAAAAGACATCGATCGAAACCTGCCGCGCAACCACCCTTTCCACAATATAACCTTCTGAATACTGCATGGAAGGGTAGTCTAATCGACGGCCTCCCTAGGAAGCGCTGACGTATTGCGGTGACTTAAGAGTAACAAGGGGACGGTTGATTCAGAGCCCAGATGTGCTTCAAGATGCACAACAATCACATTAATTCTGCGATGAAGATCTTGGCCAGGGCAAGACAAGGATGCAGACGCGACGGTTGAAGAAAAAAAGAAAAAGCTTCACAAGTGGAGGACATAAATTTGCAAATGAGAGTTTGGATAAGCCAACAACCCATAATGCCTAGTCCCATCGACGGGCCTTCAACAAGGGCAAGCAAAGAGTGTACTGTACTGGTTAGTTAGCCCAGTGGGAACCTTCTTTTAGCAACGAAAGTGCACTGTACACGGTCGCATAAACCGCAGTTATAAATATTTTTCGCATTGGCGTGCACAAGGGTTTCTAACCCATTTCGGTGTGGAATTTAAATGACGATTGGCCATCAGTTGATTTGATTTGAATATATTTATCGTCTATTATTGAATCTCCCACCGGCCATCAGTTACACAGATTACGTTCATATAGGGCTCTCCCTCGCTGCAAAGCTTCAATTTTTAAGCATGGCAATTTCTTCCATATCACTTCTCCATTTTGTAGCCCCCCCCCCTGTTTTACCCCATCCCACTCCATTGAAAAAAATAAAAAATAAAAAAAAAGAATACGTGAAGTCAAAGTTTTTTGTTTAGCCCAGCGCAAATTCGAAACACTCCTACTCTCGCTTAAATCCCTGCTAGTAATTCCTTAACAGCGCGCAGTTTTTGCCTAGCAATTACTGCTATGAATCTCAACATTATCCGAGGGTTACATTTTAAAATCCCTAACATAGGGTTGGCTACCCTGCCTTGAACTTCAACCTCCTCTTTCCTCCTTTAATATTGTCCCTATTCGTTCTCAGATCTCCTCGTCAACCCCATAATCGTGGCACTATGCCTATGCCCTCAGCCACAACTGCCAGGTTTTTGAAGGCCACCCAGAACCCTTCGTGTCCGTGTTTGACTTAGATTCTCAACAGTCATTCGATTGCGATATCTTTACTGCACCTGCACACTCGCTTTGTGGCTGTCTCCAAGGCGCCTGTGGCATCCACTATGCAAGACGGCTTTCTTCAACCTCCTATTGTTCTCTCTCAATCGCAACATAAACACTGCGATAGCTCTTCTACTCAAAACTCCGATTATTCGGACTCCTCCCCTACGACAACGAACTCGACTTCTGGAATATTTGATCCCGTGGTTACATGTCTTGACTCGCCTATAGTCCTGTCGCCAATGAAGCCGTTCTCCAGCCTGGAGCTCGGCCTCCCGGCAGGCATGTCAATGCTTTCCGTGAACGATGGCCGCTCTACGGCCGAACCTATGCGTCCAAAAACTTCGCCCACACCCCGCCGTGCTCGCAATATGAAGAATCTGTCCATCCTCCCCCCACCAGGATTGTCTCCTGTATCGTCTCTGGCCTCAGAACCAAGCTCCCCTTCTTTTATAAAGCCCTTCATTCCAGGAATCAAGAGGAAACCAAGCAACCTGAGTTTGAATACAAACGCTGCTTCGCTCACAGGCCAACAACATCGTGACACGTATGTTTCTCCGGTCTCCCGGCCCATACTTCAGCGCCGTGGCTTAAAACACTCTGCTTCTACACCACAGATGCTTCATGGCTTGAAATCCAGTACTTTTGCGCCAGCGAATGGTATGACATTTCCAACCGTTCTGGAAAGAAACGAGTCTGGATTATCTGAAATTCTGCGCCCATCCAAACTAGGTGGTATTCCACCTATTCATGACATCTCAATCCCCGAGGAGGAGACTCAAATCACTACTCAAGTCGCTGGACGAGGGGCGCTTGATGCTGATGAACATCTCCGAGATGAAAGTGAAAAACACGAAGATTTGAAGTCCCCGACATACCCCGACGGCCCTGTCGCCATTTACGATGATGATGTTTATTTGTACCTAGAACCAAACGCGGAAGAAGCTTCGCGCTTTGATGTTGTCATCAATGTTGCTCGTGAAGTCGATAATCCTTTCACAAAATCCGACGACGAAAATTCAAGCCCACAGCCAGACACTGCCATGTCAAACGCGTCCTTTTCAACAGCATTTGAGTTTCATTTGAAGACTGGTGAATCTCCCACAACTCCAAAGAATATAAAGCCACAAACACGTATTCCGGAGTATATACATGTTCCTTGGGACCATAATACGGACATTTCCGTTGATCTAATGAGTCTCTGCGAACGAATTGATCAGTTTGTGAAGCTAGGAAAAAAGGTTCTTGTGCATTGCCAACAGGGCGCAAGTCGATCTGCCAGTCTCATTATTGCTTATGGACTTTTTCGCAACCCTAATCTGACAGTTAACGATGCCTATCATGCGGCACAGTCAAAAAGTCGATGGATATCGCCAAACATGAAGTTGATGTATTGTCTACAGGACTTTCAAAAAGAAGTTTCTTTACGGCACAAGCCTCTTCATACAGCGCGGCATCAACGCACAGGACGTAGCCCTACAAAGCATCGTTTGACTCTCTCTGCAGATGTTGCTGGCTCGTCTGATCCTCAACAGCCACTCACAGCACCATTAACGAATGACACCGGCTTTACCGCTTTTGGAATGACTGGCATGCACTTTCGAGGCAACTCTTGTCCATCCACTATTCACATCGATGCTGGCCCATCATCTGCGCCTTCCAATATTGGCAGTTTTCAACCCCAAGATAATATTCGAGATTCACCCAAATTTCCACGATTCCCTTACGGTAAACCGGAATCCCCTAGTACAAAACACTCGTTTCCACCACAAGCCGATGGTTCCTTAGCCAATGAGCTTCCCGGAACTTTGGAAAATGTCTCAACACACCGAAATACTGTCAATTTTTCTCGACCTATGACATGGTCTCGACGTCCTCCGTCACCTAAGCCTTTACGCGAGAGCCCCGATATGAAAAACGTAGAACAAAAGGCCGAATTCGGGTCATTGCCCGTAAACAATTCGAGTCTAGTCTCGCATACGCCTGATGATTTCCTTGATGATACTTGCGTCATGTCTCCACGGGCTGAAGTGATGACTAGTAATCCACTTCGTGATGTTTTGCGAGAAACCATCCCATCGGCGTCATCGATAGCAAAAACTATTTTTACTCTTCAAGAGTCTTCATCAACACCTTATCCGGAAGGTGTATTTTCACCTACCAAGGTTTCGTTTCCAGGACATATTCATGAAGAATTCAACCTTCATGAAATCTCAGATCCTCGAAGCCCTCCAACCAAGGGTGAAGTGCCAATCGTTCGGTCAATTGATGAGCTTTTGTGAGCTGGTAGCATTGTAATGAATATGTCGTTTAGCAGTTTGTTATTTGCATTCTATATTGACCATATTCCTCTGGTCCTACATATTTTCAAGTATCACACATTGACCATAATCCAGTGCGGGTGCTGTTCAGGCTTCTCTAGTAGTTTTATATACCTGAAGTGTTTCTTTTGTCCAAACAACTGTACTTGATTTTGTTTTGTTATATGCAATGAAAAACATAGCTTAGCCACAAGCCTTCCTTTTTGTATTTGATAAACTACACATTTCTGTTTGGAACAGGCTTGTCCTTTAAAGAAAAATATTATGAGCTGGTGTTGCCTGCCTACCTTTGTCTCATAGTTCTCGACGTATGTTGTGTTCTACTCGAGGCATTGCCGATTTGTGTTTGCTCACCCTCTGGGTTTGTTTATTCGACTTTGGCGCGAAGTGTACTTGTTTTCAAAGCTCATTATTCAAATAACGAAAATGGAGAGATAGACATAGTGTCCATTTATTGTGTATTAGTATCGGGTATTGTCCTACTTGACAAGCGTCCTCTCTCCCAATGCAACTCTTGCCTTTTGTGAAGCTTTCCATCATAACCGAGCTACAATATAGAAAGAAAAGCATTGCTCAACTGGGACAATACGGATGTTGGTGCTATCGGAATACCGAATTATAAGAAGGTTTGAAGCGCTACATGCTCCAATTAGGTAAATATGAAATATCTAATTGAGCTTCTCTAATTGCTCTTCGATTTTTTCGCAAGTTCCTTTGCAACCTTCTCACGGCGCTGTATCAATGCTTCAATACCAATTCCGCCAAATACCAAACCAACGCCTGCCCATTGCATTTTGGTAAGATGGTGGCCGAAGGCAAGAACAGAAAGAATCATGGTGAACATCTTGCGCGTGACAGTCACTGTAACAAGAAGCACAGAGGAGAAAGTTGAGAGTGTGTAAACTGTGTATTAAGATTAGTTGTTGTATATCAATCTGGGTCTTGTATAGCCGATGAGGTACTTACAAATGAAAACTTGGCCCACGGCACCAAACATAGAGAAGCCCAAAACATCCCGCCAGACTGACGGATGACGGGCCATGAAAGACAAGGCTTCGGCAAGCTCGCCCGACGCGCCACTGTTTTTCATATTGAGATACTCTCCTATGACAGTATTCGCTAGCCAAGGACTGATAAGCAAGTATGTTGAGGTGAAGACAGTGGACAAGATGTTGTTTGCGGCCATCATCTGTGGACCTGTATATGGCTGGTGGGTGGTAAAGATATAATCCTGGACACTGTTGGTCAGGCCATCGAATAGCAGATTGATAGAAAGCAGAAGAATTCCCCATGGAGCGCTCCTGTTGTCGGAGAGGGACTGTTGTTTCTTTTTGCTGCCAGAATGCACGGTGAAGACCGCAACGCCTGCGGTCACAGCAGCAACGACCAGGTACTTGTACATAGGATAGCGTTTACGAAACAAAGTAATGTGCAAAAACATGACGGGCAACAGCTTGCAACTCTTTGCGAGAAGAAAAGTAATGTAGTCGATATGAGCGAGAGACGCGTAGCCAAAGGGCGAGGCCAATGCCGTAGTTATAGCTACAAGGCATAGAGGAAGCAGAACCTGGCGCGACGGAATTACTGCTGGTATTGGACGGCCGCGGGGTGTACTGATATAGAGGTATACAAGTCCTGTAGTAGCAGCGAAGGCGGACTGTATGGTGTTTAAGAAAACCGGATAACGGAAGACTTCAGGATTAGACTCAGAACCGTACCGGGTAGTTGTGAGCCTCTCCTGAAGAAAAGCCCAAGTCAAACTATACAAACACCACGCTGATTAGTTGTCTAGTCCTTGGATTCATGTTGATGGTTAACTCACAAGCTTGCATATATTCCTCCGACCGCTACGGCTAGTTGCAACACTCCCGGATCATTGTTGTCTTCCAATGACGCATTTTGCGCTTTGCTGAGCTGCTTTTCTGTAGCCAATTGGGATGATGTGTCAAGTAGGAGATCATTGGGCCGAAGCGCGTCGTCGGTAGTGTTTCTTTGCGTCGGTTTTTGTTTAATGCGAGCCATCACGTCTAAAAGGCAAAATGAGAACGAATGAGTATAGAGACGGAGAAAAAAGAGAGAAAGAATTCGACGAAACGAAGGACAGGTACGATGCGAGTGATTAAGGAGCGTGTAACAAAGTCTTATGTATCAAGTGGATGCGGCACCCATCTTTGTAATTCTTGGATTGTTATATTTGGCATTGCTCAGACCTAGACTGAGGCTAAGGCCACTCTCCTTTCTTAAGCTTCCCATGTTCATGGAAAGGCCATCTGGCCAGAGTCTGGATGACGTAAGCTCAAAAATAAAGCCACACTTAATATGGCCAAACTTTGCCATGAATCAAACAAAGCATAAACTTTTAATTTTTTAATTATATGGTTCGAATCAAAACTATCAAAAACTGCCCTGTAAGAACCAAGCCAATGTCATTGATTTCATTATCATAAACTTAAAATAACCCTTGAAGTTCTACCATCACCACGGCTAAATCATCTGTCCTCACTCATGGGAGGCAGACTGAGGCAGCTAAGCTCATGGAAGATTACAAGAGGCTAGAATCTAACCATCACCAGTCCGTTCTGTCTGGTGTCGTCGAGATACGGCGCAAAAATGTTTCATAGTATAGACAATACTAAAAACAAAGAGTCATCATGGTAACCTCATTTTAATAGGCTACAGGCTAGCCAAAATGCTGCAACACTCAAGAAAAAAAAGAGGGGTAGTAAGAATAGCCGCGAGGCTAAACATCTCCTCACGAGCAAGCAACTTGGACATGTCCAATCAATGTTTATGTAGAAAGACGATTCAGAGATTCACGTAGAACAGCCATAACCGGCTGACCTAGCGAGCAGCAGGACACTCATAGTTTTAATGACTAAGAGTTTGAAAAAGGGAATCCCCATGGATGTGAGTGGGTGCAAGCAGGGGATAATAGAAGATCCGGATCGCGGGTATATAAGAAGACTGAATGTTTTGTTGATAGGTAGCCGATGACGATAAAGACGTTTTTTTTGTTTTGAAAGAACAAAACGTTGGAGAGGAGAGACATAAAAGATGGCAAAAGGTGTAGGTAGATAGGGAGGGTAAGGACCGATTAAAGGAGAAAGGACAAATGGCCAAGAAAAGGGAAACTTGATCCAGAAAACGGACTCGACAGCACAAGGATTAGAACATAGAAAAAGACCTATGGAGTTCAGAGAGGGGGATAGAGACTTTGGTTGGTTGGACAGATAGAAGGGGTTATCGTCGTCGGTTGTGTTTTACTCGTTAGCTTGTTGGCTACGGCGCATCTTTTCCGCCTCAAGGTTTTCGTAAAGGAGGTACAAAGCCTTCTCATTGGCCTTAGCAGTACCCATAATTGTGAACATACGTTCACCCGTGTCATCATGAGCCGACTGTACAATGTTAGCATGTCAAGAATATAATTTCAACCGTATATGAGACTGTACATACCTTGGCAATAGAGATGCGAGCACCGGACGAGCGGCGGATTTCGCTAATTTTGCTACCAGCACGGCCGATGATGCATCCCACCATGTCAGACGGAATGCTGATATTTTGAGTCTGAATTTCCTCGCCGTTCTCATCGTGAGTAGGGGGAGCACGGGGAGGTTCTGGGTCAGACCGACGGTTGAAAGAACGCTGACCCGAGGAACTGAAATCAGCGCCGTTGCCTGTACGAGTAACTCTGCTTGAACCATTGTTGTAATCACCACCACGACCACTGTTTGTGAAACTAGAGCCAGTACCAACGCCAGAGCCACCAGAAGTAGAGCCCTGGGTGCGGACTGCGGGGTTGTACAAAACAGTTCCGGTGCCGCGCTGCCAATCGTCAATTAGGCACTTGGAAATTTCCCAAACAGCACGTTGGATTCCTTCGGGGGAGCCCTGGATTTCTACAACACGCTCAGTGGACTGAGGTAGCATATCCTTTTGTGCAACCATACGGACGCCCGAGGCATCCTGAATGTTTTTGATCTTTAAGCCAGAACGGCCAATAATGGTGCCCATCTGGTTGTGAGAGATCAACAGTTTGAGGGCTGCATAAAGATGTCGCATGTTAGAAAAGATAATTTGGTGGGCTCTGTCATACTAGTCACTCTAGGATGTATCAGGGGGTACTTACGATGAGTGCCGGCGTTCTGGACCACACCACCCATTCCCACAGCTGGAGCGCCTTCCATCAGAGCTTTGGTTACTGCAGCATAAGCTTTCGAAACGGCGTCGCATCCTCCGGTGATAGTCAAAATACGATCATGCACGCTAGGCACCGCCTTGCTCACGCCAGCTTTGACTCCGGTCTCATCGCGGATGTCAGCGACATTCTTTCCAGACTTGCCGATAATAACACCAGCTTCTTTGCCCGAGACAATGGCACGCAGAGTTAACTGAGCCTGGGCGTATTCCTCTTCGGTCTTCGGGGCTGGTTCGCCATCGGGGCCCAAACGGGGTTCGTCATGAAGATCGACGTTGTCGACAAGGTCCTCGCTAGAGGGATGGTTATCCTGAGCGCCAGACATTTTCTTGGTAGATGGAATAGAAGCGAAGAGTGCCACGAGGAGCAAATAAGTGGTGAAATAAAGCGAGAAAGGGAGGGGGAGGAACTATGAGAATAGGCCGGATGGCGAGGGCTGGGTCAGAATTGTCAGTATTACGTAAAGGGTCAAAGCCATATCCACATCAGCCTGTGAGTGATTCATAGCACGGAGTAGACAGAAATCGAAGGATATCATGTGTGGCTATCTAGTGTTGGTTGTCTTGGTTGTCATGCTAAACGCCATCTAGTCTCACGAAGCGAAACTTCTTGTAACCATGGCAAAGCTATGACAATAACCTTGGGATGTTCTTGTGGAATGGTAAAGACTACCATTCTAGGAACAATGCGCAATACGTCGCTAACAGCACACCAACTATTGATGGCAGTAGAGAATGACGAAATCAATGCGTCTTGTATGAAGACAAAGCATCATACCATTGGGGATGGCTAGTGCGAGTCAATGGACAAGAGGGGTGTGGGCATATGAAGGAAAAGGACATATATCTTACCTAAATGAGTGTGACTGTGTGAAATTTTCAAGCGATGCTCGGCGAGGATAGGATGAGGAACACAGTCAAGCGAGAATGGAGAAAGTTGGGAGAGGTGAAGAGGAGAGAGAAGAGGGGTGGTGGAAAAGAAAGAGAAGGTAAATAGAGAGAAGAGAGGAGAGAAAGAGAAAGAGAAAGAGAAAGAGAAAGAGAGAGAGGGAGGAGGAGGGAGGGGGTAGAGAGAAGGTGGAAAGAGAAGAAGTGGAAGGTGTGGTATGATAGAGGGAAGGAGGTAAAAGGTAAAGTGAGAAAGTAAGAAAATTGGAAGGAGAGGAAAAAAGGAAGAGGATGGGGAAGAGGAAGAAAGAAGAAAGTAGGTACGCTAAGAGCGTGTGAAAATACAAGGAAAATAAAGAAATGTGCTGGAAAAAAAAATAGAAGAGGGAAAAAAGAGAGGAGGGTGAAGCGGGGTCTAGATTTGTTCTTTCTTCAACTTTTCCTCTTAGCTTCCTTTTTTGGCCATCATTTTTTCAGTACCTTCTCCAAGGAAAAGGATTGGGGCCAGGACGCTAACAACAACCAGAAACGAAGCAAAATAGACTCCATAGAAGCTTCCTTTCACTAAACCTATATCCGCATTATAGTCAAAAATGAAGTTGAAGGGGCGTGTTTAAAGGCTGGATGGTCTGGACTGGCAAAGCGAAGGGGGGGCAAAAAAAAAAAAAAAAGCCCAGCTTGAGGCACAACTTTGCTAGCTATGGAAAAACGGGTCTCTGTTTCGGGGAGAGAGGCCAGTGCTTTGCTTGCTGCTATTCTGTGGAATCCACCAAACGGTTCAGGAAATTGCATCTACGCGTATACCACTACTTATATATTCCACATATATTCCACATACACGTTCTAGATCTCGATAAAAAGCTCAGAAATATGAAACTATCTTACTCTCGTAAGTCATGAGCATAAATAATGCACTTGCTTTCCAGCAAACTCGCAACATAACGACAGTAAACATAAAGTTAGGAACCAGCTACGCGAGGTAATTGCAGTACATCCTCTTGGAACAGAAACTACCATACCAAGATATTCACACCTTGGAGAAAACAAGAACAGGTCAGACCTGATGCTCTATCCTCTTCAGTCAATAGGTCCATAAAAAATAGAGGATGTATTCCTTGATTCTTAACACGTAGATGAAACAACTATTCAATCAGCTATAAAATAGATTCACGAAGAAGAAACAAATGCTATCGCCATGCACTTTAACGCTTGGGATAAAGCCGAAATCTGTCCATATTAGCATTTTCATCCAGGTCTAGTGCAACACATAATTCATGAAGAATGCATTCTCGACTTTTGTCAACAAAAGGTCTGTGTAAAACAGCTCATCTACTCGAGGCTCTACCATGTTTGTTCCAGGTCAATTACCATAGATTGAATAGTTTAGATCCGTAATCCAAGCCACCAGCATCTTTAGGCTATTGTATTAAAACAAATAACAACAACACCAACAACAACCTTCTAGCGTGACCGAAGTGATTTTTCGTGCTCGTCCCAAAAGTTCTTGCAAGCGCGGTGCCCCCAAAACTCCACCCACCATTCGCCAAAACTATCCTCCACGTCCAGATCTACTTTCAAGATCCGTTCCTCGCGTTTAATGCCACATAGAGCACACGCTTTCGGTGCAGATGGGACCACTTTTGCTGTTTGAATGGTCATATTCTCCGATATTTCAGGCACCTTAAGAGCCGAGCCCGATTTCACGGAAGGAGCCGCATTAGCCGACGTAATGCCGGAGCGGACGCGCCCCACAAGAGCTTTCCAACTGGCCACTACATCAGCAGCTTCGCGGTCTTCACGAATTGCCTGTGACTTGTCTAGTCCTGCAATCTTCATGCCCTTACTTCCAGCCGCCGATATAGACATTGATTGTGAAAGGAATCTGTCCCGGTGCCATCTTAGCTTTCTACCCGCCATGATTCGAGCAGCAACAGTAGCAATCTGCAAGTAGGCCTTCAGGAAATTGACCGTACGCTGATCCTCCATTACCCTTTTCTTAGCCGGGCCGCTGAGGCTAGCTAGGGGCTTAAAGAGCGCTGTATTTGCTACTTCAAATAAGCTCGGGAAAATTCCCAGCAGAACAGAAGGGGGGGGTACGTTAGTTGGTGGAGATTCTTTATCCCGAGATTGATTGGAAGGTATTTTTAAAGTATTCTCCATAAATTCCCACTGAAAAGAAATGCCGCCAGGCAGGTTTGCTGAACCACTCTCATTTTCTTGTGTTTTCGAATTGTCATCACTCTCTTCAGGTAAATCTTCAAACTCGGGCCATACATCTTGGGGGCTTTCAGTGTTGCCAGAAGGCCAAGCTGTAACAGGTTCCGATAGGTCTTCTTGTACATCTCCTTGTTTTCCAGCCACTTTAGTCTGGCTGCTTTCCACTTCCTGCTTTTGAACCTCGCGGATGTCAAATGTAGCCTGAGTTGGGGTTTTCAACGACAAGGAAGGGAATGGATTTCGATCGTGGAAAGACGGCGACCGCGGTGCTTGTGGATAAGGTGATACCGGATTGCATGGCGAAGATGGTAAAACGGAATCTGACATATCCAGTTTCGGGGTTCGACTCTGGGACGGCATTAAGAGCGAGTTTGGAGAGATTGAGGCATTGGGAGCAGCCAACGTAGCAGGAGGTGAATTGAAGTCTGATTCCAGGGACAAGAGATCGACTGACGGTAACGTAGGCTGTTTCTTCCCTAAGGCTACTTGGTCTGGCTGCACTACACTCTCAAACTCTCCGAATTCTTCGTCGTCGAACTCGTCGATATCAAAGAGAACATCGCCATCTTTTTCGGCAGGTGTGGCTACAATTGGCGATTGTGTATAATTCGGTTGAACTGATGGTACAGGTGGAGAAGCCGAGTGAGACCAGGAAGGCGTAAATGAGTTAACGGCTGTACGCAGTTGAGTTTGAGACTGAAATATGGACCGCAGTTGTGGTGGCGATTCTTGTGGCTGGAAATTGAGTGCAGGCGGAGTCTGAGCATGGGTCTGAGATGGCTGTGATGGAGGTGCGGCAACCGGGCCGGAATCAGAAGCAGTAGAGACGTTATCCAAGTTAAGCAAATTATTTGTCAGGATATCAAGCGTGTTGCATCTGACCACCCGCGTAGGAATTCCGGGTTTAGAGTGTGAAAAGCTATCAGAGTTGGTCACAGGCATGAATTTAGAAGCTGGGTCAGCAGCTTCAAAATCCCCCCATCCATCCTCATCGTCATCCTGTGATGCCACAACTGGTGACTGGAACAGTGGGAAATCGGACGAAGTGCTAGTTTGTTGTGGTACCGGGTGTTGTTTGGAATTCGAGTAGAAATCGTCAAGATCGACTAGGAGGTTTGCAGACATGCTATGCTATAGTATATATCTCTCTGTACAAGTAAGGAAAAGACAGCAATATCATGAGAGGAAGAGAATGGGAAGGAAATAAGAGCTATGAAGGCATAGTACAAGCATAGGCTTAAATTTCAAGTATAGAGTGTTTCCATGTGGGAGAAAAGAAGAGGCATAGGAGAGGCACAGGCTCTGAGACGTAGTCAACATCCTGAAACGAGCTAGGAAAATGAATGTGTGAGGGAAAATGTCCAAGTGGAGGACCAATATTGTAGCATAAAGGCCATTAGGGTCTACGTGTCTTGCCATAGCTGCTCTGACAAGCCATGGTGGGGCTGCCAGCTGTTCGCGGCTGACATTGAATTAGTGGTCAATCACAACCTCATGTTCATCGGCGTCATTGACCAATTACTCAAGGTGGCGATGCAACGCTTGCCATGAAGGCCCAAGATTTATTTTCTTTCTCACCCACTGGAATAATTACAACAGCCTTACCAGGAGTCCTCCTGGTAAAGTGTATTTAGCTACAATGACTTCAATAGACGCTATTCGGTAAGCAAATGCCACGAATTATATGACGTCGTTCCCTACCTATCATAGAACATCTTACTCATGTATCAAACTATCTCTTTTATCTTCTATGTCTAGTGACACATGGCGGCAGACGTTTGCCCGTGGGTCAAACCTAACCAGTCTCAAAGAAGGCGTACGCTATAACGGCACTCAAAGCCCCTGTATCATGGGCTACCGCTCTCTTTGCTGGAAGGCAAGTAAAACTGGCTTCGTCCACCAATATTATTGCATAGTTGTCCAGAGTGATCATACTAACATTCACCTCTCAATATCAGATATTTTTGCTTTTTGGGGAATGCCCTACCACAGACTGGCCAAGAGCTTTGAAAGCACTTCGTGAGACTTACTCCAGCAACAGGCACCTCTTTCTCAAGTTCATCCATCATCCTGAATCACTTTCTTCACTGAATGGTGATCCCTTGGATGATGATCCAAAGGTAAAGTCAACCTATAATGCATTATGTACTATGCTCGAATAGCTTTGCTAACAAATAGCGGTTAAGTCACCTTGGAATACCCAGCAACAAGACCAAGCGGTGCGTCTTGAAATTGAACAAGATGTTCGTCGTCTACCAGAAGAACCTTTGTATCATGACCCTGGCGTTCAAATGATGATTACGGACATCCTTTTCATGTATTGCAAGCTTAACCCTATGAAGGGGGGATATCGCCAGGGAATGCACGAGCTTGTTGCTCCCATAATCTTGGTTCTCAGTAAGGATGCAGTAGACCGGACTATAGTATCACCAGAAACGTCTACGGACATCCCCATGTTGGATATTCTTGACCAGGCATTTTTGGAACATGACGCATTTGCCATATTCTCTCGCATCATGGAAAAAGCCAGCATTTACTACGAAGTCCGGCAATCGCAACCTGTTCCAGTTGACCCTGAAACTGCTGCAAAAACAGATTCGCAGGCAAATGGCACTGCTATGCCTAGCGACAGGTCACTCATCGTGGAGAAGAGTAAATACATTCACCAGGTTTGCCTTCGCAAGGCCGACCCTGAGCTGGCTCTGCACCTGAAGAATGTAGGCATTCTTCCACAGATATTTCTTATGTGAGTTATTTCTCTAACCCAGAGTTTGCCAGAAAGTTAACATTCAACAATGGGTTAGTCGATGGCTGCGTCTTTTGTTCACCCGCGAGTTCCCATTTGAAGATCTCGTGGTGTTCTGGGATATCCTGTTCGCAGTAGACCCTAATCTTGAATTAGTTGACCTCATATGCGTGGCTATGCTGCTTCGGATTAGATGGGAATGTAAGTTGATGAATGGAGAAAAGATGCGTGGACAAGCTCTGATATCCGCGCTCAAGCTACAGCCCATGTCTAACGAGTTTGTTCCATCAACCATTTGTAGTGCTTGGAGCAGATTATACCGGATGTCTACAGCTGTTGCTCAAATATCCCGCACCAAAGGGCAAAAGCGGACCCCATACATTTATAGAGGATGCTTTTTCTCTTCGACTACAGCTCAATCCGTCGAGAGGAGCGGCTATAATCCAAAAGTACTCTATGAAACCGCCAGAACCACGGGAAGCCATGAAGGCAAAATCCACAAGCCAGAGTACGGACCTGTCAGGGCTGTCTTTGAGTAACCACGGGCTTCAAATTCCCTATCCACTTACCTCACCCTCTCGTTTCATAAATTCAACGGGGGGGATGGAAGCACTCCTCCAAGGTGCCGCGAGAGGTGTCATGGAAAAAGGCGAAAAGCTTGGAATAAACCAAGCGGTGAGGGATGCTATGGGAGAGCTTAAAAAGAATGTTCAGCAGTTGCAAGAAGCAGCCAAGCCGCCGAATATTGAAGCTCGGATGCTGTCTCTCCAAGCAAAGAACGTACGGCTAGCTCGAAGTATTGAGGAAATCGTTGAGTCTCTCACACAGCTATCTAAATCGGGGTTTGCAGATCGAGAAAGCAGCACTGAAATGGTTGAACTACTTGCTGATAGGCTTCATCGCGTTAGCCTTTCACTTGCTGACCCGAGTACCCAATTATCAGAGACAGATGCCGATGCCATATCTTCGGGTGACGACTCTAGAGAGCCGGTAGAGTCGGTAGCCGTGTCGGCCGATGATCATATGCAGACCTTCAGCCCAAATAGTATCGCGAAAGATCAAGTGGTAGGGGGGGGAGCTGAGGAAACCACTGCAGCAACAGAACTACCTGTCCCAAGCCGCCAGCCCCTGGCTGAATCTTCGCTTGCGTGGATGCTGACAGAAAGTGATGATACGAACAACAGATCCGGCACCTTTACAAAAATAGCAACAGGAGTATCTAAGAATGCCGCTGGCCGCTCGTCTTTACGGGGAGCTAGCCAAGAACGCCATTCGTTTCTATTTGGCGAAGTTGAAGATTCTGGGCAAGACATGCCGAGTAATGATGTTAAGCCGCTCTCTGGGTTGGGTTCCGTGCCCAAGTTACAGTCGAGGTCGAAGTCTAAGGTGAGAGATTCCGGGCCACTGGCACTGGATGATGCTACATGACTTCAGTGAGGGACTGGCCGGCCTTGAGGATCTTACTCTGCATTTGACACACGAAACCAAGATGTAGCATGCACATACTAGGGTATTCATTGCATTTCCACGTTTCAGGGTACGCCATGCTAGTATTAATGTTGATCGGTATATTTAAGGGGAGCTTTTGGGGGTCAGAAATGGGACGAGAGACCGCTATAGCAGAGCATGCAGAGATTATGCCTCTATAATATTACAGGGCAAGCTCGAATTCAACAGGGGGGTTTTATCACACCCGACAGGCCCGTGGCACACTACTACGCACATCGACTTGTCGGGCTGAACAGGATAAGCGCGTACAAAATATATTATTCACCAAATGATGCGGGATGGGCTCCTGCCGTAGCATGCATCGTGAACTTGGTCTTGCCAAGTTAACGAGAGCATGGACAGAGCTCAGATTTCTTCTTCTGTCGCTACACAGGTTCTCTTGGCATTCCGCCTTGTATCTTCACGAGGCGACAAGGCTGTGTTGTAGCTGTGATAGATGTTTTTGGCTTTGGAACTGGGTACTTGACGAGTTTCACGAAGCTTCGCCCTGTCTTTTTCCCTTATTTTTGGTTTCTTTCTTTCTTTCTTTCACTCGTCCTTGCCATCTGCAACTCCCGGTCTCACATGTGTCTCCTTTTTTGTTGATCGTTTTCAACGTAGAATACACACACAGCCTAACTTGAAATGAATGTGTAGGCTCCCCTGCCATTTGTGTCTTGACTAAATTAAAACTTGGCTGAATTTCATTTCATATCCCCGCTAAGAGGGAGACTCTGATAATCGGTGAATAAAACTCGTACATTGGGCAATCCATCATCTCGTCGTATCTACTTGCCATGGTTATCGTAGGTGCTAGTTGCTGGTGTGCATGCCTACAAGGTATGTAATGCACTTCGTTTCCATTTGAGTCCATGCGGCTGCTTAAAGCCCAGATCTAATGTTGAATGCTGAATGGTTATCTATATTGTGATTGTGGGTGCTAGACTGACTGCACATGCATGGATAGGTAAAACTTGACGTTGATCCATCCATTCATATACGCGTCGCTCTTTCTCCAGCTTTTTTTTCTTGATTCTTTTTTTTCCCTTCTTCTTCGTCATCCTTCAATTCTTTCCCTTTTCTCCATGTCAATATCCTATCTTTCTTCTGTCTTTGTTCATCGTTGCCCCTTCCTTTGGCTTGTACCTTCGTTCACCTGCTCTTTCGTGCATATGCACTGCAAAATCCACCATCCGGCGTCTGCGTTCTGAACTCGAGTTTATATCTTGTCACATCATCAGATGCAACAACACATTCATTCTCTTCTCCCACTCTCTTTTCTGTTTTTACTGCCATTCTTATAAAGCCCGCCATCATGAAATTTCTTCCCACCGCTCCGCCAAAGTCGTCAAAAGCTCCGCGGGAGAAGACGTCTTTGGCGAAACTCTTCCCCTTGCGCTCATTGAGCAAAAAGGCTCCTGCTCCTCAGCCTCCCCCAATGTCCATTCCACGCCGACCGGTACCTTTGTCAAAGAATGGTCCCGAGCCTACGTCGCAAATATCTCTCTCATCATCCACCGCCCTCACTCCCCAGTCTACTAATCTAACCGACGCTGGGGCCCATGATCAGGCTCAAGTTACACCCGCCCAATCACGCGATCGAGCTGGGTTTGAGCCAGAGTCTCCGCCAACATCACAGTCCAAAGCATTACAACCCGATGATACCAAGCCTAAGCCGCTGTCGGACATTTTTGCCGCTGATTCGCTGTCTCATATTCTGTCTGCCTACACTAGCAACTCGGAGGACAGTTCAATGACAGCCCAGAAACCGACAGTGGCCCCGACACAAGCTAATACGTCAACGGATACGGATGATGCATCGAAAGAGGCTATCGCACGCAAAACCTTGCCGGGCGCCTCTTTTCCATCCTTGTCTAGTGATGCTCTAGGATACGATTTTTCTGTCTTGAGCCAGTATCAAAGTCAGGACAATGAGGCGCAACAACCCGATGTTACGTCCAACACGCTCCAAATTCCCGGCTCAGCAGGCTTGCCCAAGTCGCCGCGGTCTGTTGATGGTGGCACTGTTGATGCTGGAAATCGGAGAAGCAACAATATCCTTGATACAGGCGAAACTATGGTAGATCGGCCTGTGTCTGTCATGACCGATCTTTTGTCCACCTATTCGTCGCTGCCTTCAAATACGCCCACGACGCCCGCATCTTTAGGCTTAGCTTCACCGGCGACGAATGTCCTTTCGCCGCCGATAGACGATCGTACCGACCGGAATGCTACGACAATGCCTTCTTCAGCAAGCACCAACACCAATGTCTCATTACCCCATTCTGAGCCTGCTTCGCCACCTCATAATCCATCTACTGAGCCTCAACTTTGGCGTCGCCGCTCCGTCAAAAACGATGTGCCTCTTCAAGTTCCTACACTCATTTTGCATCCAACAACAGCGTCTTTTCCGTCCAGCACCTCTGTTTCTCATGCATTGGAAAATGGAGCCGCAGAAGCCCGGCCTCCTGCCAGTCATAATTCCTCGCCAACCAAGTCTGTCTCGCGGATGGCTGAGTCTCCTCCAAATGCGGTCCCTGCGCCAGATTCAGCCCATAGGGCTGTTGCTACCCCTAAGGAAAACAGCACTGGCGATTATTCACCACATAATTACGCCCCGTTGCAACCATCAGCGGCTTCACCAACGCAAGTCCCGGATCTCGTAACAGACTTACATGCACCGCACATTCAATCTTCTGTTGATGATATCCAACCACCATCTGAAAACGCCCTTTATTTCCCCAAACAAGCCACGTCTGTGTTGAAAGAAGGGTCTGTATTGCCTGCGCCAAAACTAAAACGGGTCCATTTTGATTGTTTGCACCGCCACGAGCGGATGATCCGAGTCAGCAACAAGCATTATCCACTCACATGTCAAACTTGTGACAAGGCGGAGACGGATGACTTTGCTCGCTGTCCTTGGTGTGCCCTTCGGATCTGCGTGCCTTGTTCCTCGATCTTAAAGAGTGTCTGTGGTGATGTATCTCGGTTAGTTGACTCCCTAC
Source organism: Ceratocystis smalleyi (assembly GCA_003449175.1). Classification (NCBI taxonomy): domain Eukaryota; kingdom Fungi; phylum Ascomycota; class Sordariomycetes; order Microascales; family Ceratocystidaceae; genus Ceratocystis; species Ceratocystis smalleyi. The sequence continues at coordinate 25,576 of NETT01000154.1, read as the reverse complement.
ATAACCTTCCAGGGGCTTAGCCAATAGGCAGCATCTTGCTTCCACCCAACCTGAAGTTTGGGCTCAGCACAGAAAACCCCTTGTTGGCCTTTGAGCCCCCAAGAGACAAGGACTTGCTTGTGCTGTTCGAAAATCCAAGAGACAACTCGATGTATCCAGGTATCTACCTGCTGTCATGCTTGGTGCCTCAATTACATGTCGTTATTTGTGCCGTCCTCACTGTGCATGTCACAGCACCATATATGCTTTATCGAGCTGCAAAAAAGGCTGTCTTTATCACTGTACATATCTGTGTATACATGTATTCCTTACTATTTGTCATTTGCACCTGCAACGAAGACAATCACTGAGGCTTTCTTATCTTATTCCCGAAGCAGTATTGCATTGGCGTTTTGGCAACGTTCTCTTTCTACTCATATCCTTTGCTATTTAACTTCGGCTACCAGTTAGTCTACATTCGTTTTTAGTATATTTGAGCTTGGTGACTTCGCTGTTCTTGGATTGCTTTGTAGAAAACCTACAAATTTCGTTGATCTTCCTGACATTGGCTTGTGAACGAATGGACGGGCCACTTGTGGGTCTCAGAACCAATGATCGCTGTTGTTGGACGAAATATGACATAAATATACCGCATAAATATTATACACGGCCATTAGTTATGTAACCTTCACCAAGCTCCATTTCTCTCTCTCTCCAACTGTACCTAGACTTCGATTTGGGTTTTCTTCTTTGTCACTTCTTTTCACCTTTTTTTTTCTTTTGTTCAGAACATGTAAACATGCCTTCCACTTCAGCCGCAACACGTCTTCCGGGGCGCGCTCGTACACAATCACTGCGCAAACCTGCTAATATACCTAAAACTACTTCTACGGATGCTACACCCGAGACCGATCGCCACAAAACTACAAAGCTGGCTGCGTCCCATGCCCCATCCGCTTCTTCACCAAGTCGACTGCCCTTGAAGCCTACATCTCGGGCGGCTGCTGGAGCGTCGAATACACCCCCATCCTCGTCTTCCCCCTCCACCTATCGCACTACAAACAGTCGTCCCCCGATTACAAATGGACTTAGAAGTGGCCTGCGGCATCCTACACTCAGCACTGGTATCTCTTCTAACAGCAACCCCAATGACATTCCAAGCGAAACTAAAAGATACCCTCCTTCTTCTAGGCCAGAATTGGCGTCAAATGCCCAATCTCCTAGTTCCGGCGCGTCCCAAGGGACGTCGGCTGTTATCCATAGAAGGGCTAAATCGGTTGTGACAACACCCTCAGACCATTCTTTGTTGCGTCCAACCCCGGCATCCACATCTGTATCATCTGTGCCTGCTACTAAAAAAAGCACGTCTTCGATTCATGGCATCACGAAACCTCGCTCAATGTCACATCATTCAACAGCGCCCTCCCAAGCCATCTCGGCGGTAGCTGGCCGAACCCCAGCCATAGGCTCTACACTTCCAAGTCGGAAGCATACATCTGCAGCCACGGGTACGGACACAAGCTCATCGGTCCGTAATCCTCTTGCAACAACAGCTGCACCAAAAGCACCCACATCTTCGGATACAACTACACTACGTTCGCGGCCGGCCTTCAACACCCGCCAACAGCACTATTCACCCCTCAAGAATCCGGTTTCCAAACCCCCCATGTCCGCTTATACAGCCTCGCCCTCGCCAACCAAGCTTTCAAGCAACGTCAATCTAGGTGTAGAAACCAGCCGCCGTCAAAACGAGCTATTGCTCCTGCATATCCTACACCGCGATTCTGCAGGTGCTAATGAATCATGGCGAGAAAGTGCCTTTCAAATACTTGGTGACCGGTTCCATCGCCTGAGAACCCATAGCAATGAACTCTCGGCAGCTGAAACAGAACATGTAGATGCCCTCAATATTGAAGCCCTCATAACGTGGGGAGCTGCGAATGGATATGGGCTAGAGACCAAAATACAGGCCTTGGATTCTGTTTTGCTGGGTCTTTGGAATATGTCAGAAACAGGCGGAAAATATATCCGAGTGGTGCGCAGGTTTGAACGGTGGGCTGAGCATATGAGAGAAGTAGAAGAAGCTCGTAGTTGTCAAGATTGGGATACGTTGCTTCGCGAAAAGGATGTTGTAACAATAGGCACCTTGGACCCTTCGTGGAGAGAAGAATGTATAGCCCTTGGTCGGCGACTGGACGAATGGCGTCGACACTTGATAGAAATGAGCCACTCTGAACTCAGCTGTGGACATCAAAACCCAGAGGCTCAGACCCTGCCAAAGACATCGAGTCTACAGCGAATAATGCGAGGATTCTCTGTGTTAATCCGTGACATGCTTACTGAGCTAGCCATCATGGAACAGATCGAGAATGAAGCTATGCGCAGAGAGCAGAAATGGGTCGACGACATGTTAAATGATGCAGAGGAAACTGGCCATTACCAAGCTGGGGCAATATGGAGAGGTATATGAACTATGCTGCGATGGTCAAATGGGCGCCTTTTTAATGCATACTTGGGGCGTATTTATATTCACGTGTCCTGCCATTCCAACACTACTACCACTTAACTACACCTGGACAGGGCCGGTTTCCTTGCGATACAATACAGTCTCTAGCTTTGTAGACCATGGAGAAATCTTCATAACATCGGTGCATTCACAGAATAATGTAAGGCTATCGGTATGAACTGCGACGTCCTACGTGTATTGGGTATTACGCGAGCTAGAGATGCAGGCCCAAACTATCCTTCGAGGAGAGAGAGGGACAGAGATAAAGGGGCCATAGTAGATGGGAAGGACAAAGTCGACGGAAAAAAAGACAAAGGTACCTCCAGAGGAAGATCTAGCCCGGGTTTTAACATGGCGATGCCGTCCACCTGTTGTTACAAGGTCTTGCCTCGGAAATGCCTTGATGCAAGTTTTGATTGAGAGAGTCAGGTGTTTGTTAGTAGACTTTACAAAAGACTCCTCCGGGTATAAGCCACACCCTCAACTGCAGCATCGTCTACAAACCACGCGCACCGATCTCCAGCAGCATCGTTCACCAAAGCACAAGGCAGAATGCTTTGTTCATCGAATATTTGCTTCATGATGGACTGTTTGCTGGCGCCTGTAGCAACAAAGCACACACGCACTCCATGCGTAACTACAGGCAGAGTAAGAGTGATACGTTGGGGCGGGGGCTTGGGCGAATCTTCAATGGGGGCGACCCAAGCAGAGGTCTCACGTAGCAACTCGTGGCCAGGAAATAAAGAGCACGTATGGCCATCAGGCCCACAGCCAAGCAGCAAAAGGTCAAATATAGGTAGTTTGACGGAGTCGCGACTGGCGAAGCTCTTGACGAGAGCCTGCTCATACTGATCTGCTAGTTCTTGCAGGTTGTCGAGGTACTTGGTGTTAATAGGGTGTACAGTAGGCATTCCAGTACCGGCGGGGAGTTTGTCGAGAAACTCGGTCTTTAATAAAGCATAGTTTGAATCGGCGTGATCGAGGGGCACGACGCGCTCATCAGCGAAGAAAATCTCCCATTTGGAGAAGTCGAGCACATCCTTGGGGCCTTTACTCGGCGCAAGGAGAGCCTTGGACATGTTCTTAGGAAGGGAGCCACCAGAGACGGCGATTTTAAAGGTGTTGTGTCGCATGAAGCCGGCATTTTGGGCCTGTACAATATAGGCTCTCAACCCAGAGGCGAGGGCATCGGCATCGGCAAATGCGAAGAGACTAGTCTTGCCCATGGTAGAGAAAAGAGGTTGAAGGAAAGGTTTAGAGGAAGTCGAGGACAAAGCACGAATCTAAGAAAGAAGGAGATTTGAGAAAAGGTAACAAAGATGGCGAGAAAATAGTTGGATAATTGACTTTTTTTTTTTCTTTTCTTCCCCGGTTGGAATCAAGTTAAAAGGTTAAACCCCCAGATTACGGCCTTAATGTTGAAATCAGAAGCTCAGATTTCGGAA
>NETT01000154.1:5979-21592 GCA_003449175.1 Ceratocystis smalleyi | reverse complement strand
GGGAGGAGGGGCTAGGTGGGTCAGGGCCAAGTCATTAACAAAAATATAGTGACAAGAAACGCGGAGAGAAAAACGTGCAAGTGGAGATGAGGAATTGATGGGGTTCAACTATGTAAAGGAAGGAAGTGGAACGTGCAGAGGCAGTCGCTTTGGAAGAGGGAGGGAGACAGAAGTAGTCGTAGCTGCAGTTGCAGTGCAGTGAGGCAGAAAAAGCGCGTGGAAGCCAAAACAGCAATTGCAGTTTACTCGTCTTGTTTATTTTGTTTTCTTGTCGCCACCATGTGCGGCTTTTGTCTTGGAAGCAGCCCCTCTTTGGGTACACAGCAACTCTTCGCCTGCTTATCCTGCATCCCATGTCAGTTAGTCATCACCACTTCTTACAGGTACAACCAGCACCATCAGCCCCTCACCAAGGAAAGCGGAGAGTCGAGTTTCACCTGCCTCCCTCAACTATGGGCTTGGGACCATAGTGGTATGAAAAGCGGCCACGGAAGTTAATTAGGAGCCCCGTATATCTGCAAGCAGCCCTTGTCTTGGATGTACCAACACTGTTGGCCAGTTCGCCTTTCCCAGGCTCCAGACTGGCCTAATGTCGTTAATCCGAACAGAAGCTCCAGTAATCAGTGTGGGGTAGCCCAAACCCTAAGATACAAAATTTGCAGCACGGCACACATGCAGTGATTGATGTGAGCTTGCGCCACCGTACGTTTTAAAGTGCTCTCAATATCAGGCCATTTTTTGTTTTCCTTGGTTTGAAGAAAACATGGTCAGTCGAGAAAGTCTACTGGCTAGCCGTCAGAGCCTGACCAACCAAATCCACGGCGACCCGTATGATCTGGCCACTTACTTGCAGCGAGCTGATATTTACCTTCAACTTGGCTATCCGGATCTTGCCGCTGGAGATGCATATAGGGCCCTGAACCTTACTGATGAGGTTTTGAATGAGGGGTATGAGTACCACGAACAGGCATCTCAGAGCCTGGAAAAGTACATGGGTAACCCCATGAAGATTCCTGCTACTATTAATGACTGGGTATCAGTGGATGAAGTCAAACAGCACGGCGAAACCCATGCCGATTCACATGACGCCAACACACTGGCTCTACTCGCATCGGTGCGCTGTTTCCAAGTCCTGAGCTTGGGGCTTTGGATGCTTGGGTGTCTTCAAAAGGCCGCGTCCTTCTGCCAGCGCGGTCTGGTGATTAGTCCGGACAATACCCACCTGAAGACAACCGAAGAGCGTATACACAGGACAGCTGCTGCCCGCCTCAAGCGAAAGGACGCATCCACTTCTATCTATCCGGACTGGGGACTTGCCCGCAGAGAGGTTTATCCATGGAACTCGTTCGAATCAGACCGGACCTCACCGGAAGCATTGGAGCGCTTGAATCACAAGCTCAGCTTTATGGCACCCAAGTGCATCGTGAAGACGACCGAGTTGCCCGCTCTTCACCAAGGAGAAGCCAAGTTAGACAAAGATGGCAATCCCAAAACATGCTTGCAACTGGGTGTTTTTGCGAAAGAGGATATTGCTGCCGGGGAATCCGTCTTGCATGAATATTCCCTCCTAACTGCAAGCAACAGACTCAAGGAATCTATTTGCGATGCTTGTGGCACTGAACTGCCGCCGTTGGGCCAGGGCTCGACAGCAGTGAACTGTGAGGAGTGTTATGATACTGTCTTCTGCGACCAGTTCTGCCACGACCAAGCGCAAGAAAAGTACCACCCGGCTGTGTGTGAGAGAGACATTGACTCTATTGCGCGCGATGTTGATGCCCAGGAGGCAGATGAGGCTCTCCACCTCCTACTTTTGGCGAGAGTTCTTGCAATGGCCTCGCATCAAGAGATCCATCCCCTGGATGTCCTGGAAATCAAGTACATTTGGGGAGACTTTGTCCCTACTGCCGAAAATGATGTCGAGGATGTTGCTGCCGTCGTTGAAAGCACAGGACTACCGCCTAAAGCTTGGACTTTGCCGTTCAATTTTGAATACAATATCGAAATGCCGCTGCATATTCTAGAAAAGATGGATGTTGATGTCTTTAAAACCCTGGAAAATCACGATACTTGGGTTTTCAACTCTGTGCTTTCAAAAACGCGCGGGACTGCCTCGGCACGGAAGAATCCCAGAGACGGGAGACCAGAAGTGGCTGCTGTACATCCGTTTTGGTGCCTGGCGAATCACGATTGCAACCCAAATGTGACTTGGGAATGGGGTGGCCGCATGACCTTGTGGGCGCGGGAAAAGAAAGTGGTGGGAGACGAGGAAGGTAACATCCGGAAGGGCGAGGAGATTCTGAATCACTATTGTGATGTGACGCTTCCAGTACAAGAGAGGAGGGAGTGGGCGTGTGGCAGTCTGGGTGGTTGGTGTATGTGTGGCCGGTGTAAGCGGGAGGCTAATGAGATATGAGGAGAGGAAACCAAGCGTGTCTTGTTGAAGACCGTAGCTTTGCAATCTGATGGCTGAGGGGTGATATCAAGACTGGTCGTTTTGCAAGGACTATGGGCCAATTCAATAGGAATACCTACCGTGTTAGCCAACCTCACGGGGACTTGAATGAGTATCTGATCAGCACTTGCTAGTTCTTGTCAAGGCACTGTTGATGCTGGGGGAAACCATCCATCAGTAGTGTAGGAATTTCCCTTCTTCTTTTTTTTTTTTCCTATAGTAGAGTGACAGAAGTGAACCATGTGTATATATGCTACCGTATCTAAACTTGGCAGGGCGACCCTCCTTTTTGTTCAGGGGAGACACTTGCTGCGTTGATGGCATCTAGATATCTAGACAATGGGTACTGGTGCATGGCGGGATGCTTGACTTTTTCTCCTCGGCTTTTCACGAGGAAGTTTTAGGTTTTAGTAGCCTTGGGTACTTGACTAGGCAGATATACCCTCTGAGCCATTGTTTGCCTTCCGTTCTTTATAACGAAGAGGGTCGGTAACATAAACAATGTGGTGGTGGAACATTGCAAAGAAAAGTTTAATCCTTAGGCTGGAAACTTTTTATATACTTCCTGATAGCACGATAGAGTTTCCTATCAACCAACAGGAAGCCGTTCTCTTCTAGACACTCGGTGCTGCATCTGAGCTGGCTAAGAGAGGAGGAAATTGGTAGCTTACCAGGTTCGAAGCACACCCCGCAACGCTCCATACCAACAGTACGCATGGTAGGCATTAATTTCAGTAGACAACTAACTTTCATGCGCAAGACAGGCAGCATGTATCGTGTATTACAAGGATTACGTTTCAAGGGCTTCGTAAGCCTGGTGGCCATGTTTTGAAAGGAAAGCACAGCATTCTGATAGTGAAACTAGCGATTCACAACGGCCATGACGAGGATGTATACTTGACGGCCTCTCCGGTCAAAGTACTGTTTGAAGTCAATTTTTTCTTTCTTTTTGGAATACACAGATACAAGAACTAACTAAGAATCTAAAACAGCCACTCGTCGTACTAGGCTCCTTTATACATATGAGGGCTCGGGTCCCCAGACACGAAAGCTGCATTTCGGTACTTTATTGCAGCATGTATCCGGCGCCAGCTAGTATATTTGGGATTCCATCACACACCAAGTTTTGGAGGAGCTCTAATGCCATGTGTGCGTTGGTCTGAAAAGTCCTCGTCCGACTTACGGGCAAGGGCGATTGAAAGAGGAAAGGCGAAGCTCCTCTAGCCTCTTTCCGGACGTCAGGAGGGGGTGGTGTATAGTCCCTAGAATGCAGGCAGAGAAGGACAGCAAGAAAGAAATGATGCCCAAAAAAGAGATCAAGGCTAACTTAGTACCTAGAAGGTCAGGGGCAAATTAGAAGTGCTTGAAATCTCAAAATCAACACAGCCACTCTAGTAATTTGGAATAGAAAGCAAATCGGTTTCATGTTGGACTGGCTGCTAGCACTTTGCGGACCGCCGGCAGCTGCCGCTACGCTGGGCTTCACTAAACGCGCAGGCTTGATTTTGGTGTTGCCCCTCGTCTTGTGACGTGACATCGTCCTGTAAGAGTGGCCAAGCAAGCATATGCTGATTCTGATTGTTGGATCAAGTTGTGCCAAGGCCTTGGCGTTTCTTGGCACATCTGAGTCCCCAGAGTAGTATCTGGTAACAGAAGTAGTACTTATGCAGCACAAGCACTATCGTTAGTGACCTCAGCCTGCCTAAGATCCAGTAATTCTACCCCCCGCCAAGGCCTTGGCACTGGGCGCAGTAGCTGCCAAGAGATTCCGCTCCGGACACTTGCCTTTGGGGAATCGCTTTTTCTTGGCTTTCTCTCTTGCTTCTTGGCACTGGCTTGCGTCTCTGTATCCTTAAAGTCTTGGATAATTCCCTCCAGAGGCTCCCCTCGAGACCCGGAGACCCTTTCCCTTTTATTTCTTGTTCTGGCTATTGCTTCTTTTATCCCCTCATTTTTGCCCAATCCAACGTCTTTGTACAAACCTTTCGCAACTACTCGCATCTTTTGTCTCCTAGAAGGAAACAGGTAACTGGCTTGCCATCGTTCTATATAGAGCTCACGTGACTCATCACACACCACCAAAACCCTTCGTTCATACTTCTAGGGCTTTCTCTCGCTGGGCATCATGTCTTCGGGAAGACTCGATGACAATTCAATTGGCTCTTCTAGCCCCTCCGCTAAAAGCGACACTCCCAACCCCATCTCGGTCACAACTAGTCATACGTCGACTTCGAGCAGTAGTGAAGAGGTCTTGACGTGCAGATGGAATGCTTGCAACCAACAGTTTGCTACTCCAGAAATTCTTTACGACCATCTATGCGAACGCCATGTCGGCCGCAAAAGCACCAATAACCTCAACTTGACCTGCCAATGGAATTCTTGCAGAACAACGACTGTGAAGCGTGACCATATCACCTCTCACATTCGTGTTCATGTGCCTCTGAAGCCTCACAAGTGCGACTTCTGTGGCAAGGCCTTCAAGCGCCCACAAGACCTCAAGAAACACGTAAAGGTATGACGATGACGACCTCCCAACTCGTGGCTTGGATCGTTGTGCAAATGCTAACATGGGCTTAGACGCACGCCGATGACAACGTTGTCGCCCGCCAGGCCGACCAGCCAAGTCTAGGTCTTGGTGGTGGCTATAGGCCTCAGAGCAAGCCTGGTAAGTTGTTCTTCCACTATAACGCCGATTTATCAATACGTGACCTAACCTTTTCTTTTTCGCCCCCCCCCCCCCCCCCCTCCCCAGTTGGAACCTCCTACTATGACCACAACTCTCACATGAGGGGTCACCCGAGTCACTTCCCCCAGGCTGGTCACCCCAACTACTATGGCACTCCGCAGCCGTCGGCCCATTATGGCCTCTATTTTGGTCAGCCTCCACTGGGTCGATCATATGAGATGGGACACAACACTGCTCCTCCATTTGATGATCGCAAGCGTCAAGCTGATGCCGCTGTAGACAGTTTCTTTGGAAACGTCAAACGCCGCCATGTCGAGCCCAACTCCTACGCTCAAATTAGCCGGTCTTTGTTGCCCCTCCACGGCATGGTGTCAACTATGGGCAATGGATCTGACTACATGACCCAGCCTGCTCCTGGTGTCCATTCTGTCAACCAGACCGCTACCAACGGTCCTAGCCCACTAGCCCAGACCTATTACCTCCCGGCTATGCCAAATGCTCGCACCCAGAAGGACCTGTTGCAAATCGACCAGATTTTGGAGCAGATGCAGAACACTGTTTATGAGAGCGCAAACCAGACGACTCAGGGTATCCATGTTCATGGCTCTCATCCCGATGCTCGTCACAGCCACTCTCCTCCTTCAATGAATCGTGGCTCCGCTCATGGTGGCATGATGTCTCATGCCTACCACCACCCCGATCAAATGCAGCACGCTCCTGGCCAGATGCATTCTCCCCTCACCTCCATTTCCACCGGCACCCCCGTGGCAACTCCGCCCAGCGCCACTATGTCTTACACTTCGGGCCAGTCTCCTAGCCCATCTGCCTCTGACATGTCACCCCAGTCACGGCATAGCTCGACAGCTTCTGGTCTTTACCCAAGTTTGCCTGCCGTTAACTCTGTCATTCCGGGCCAGTCTGCTACCGCCACACTGGGTCCTATTCTTGACAATAGTGAGCGTCGCCACTACTCCTCCGGGGTTTTGAAGACCGCAAAGCATGCAAATCGCCGCATGTCTATTGCCTCGAACCATTCTGATGGTTCTGATACGGATAGTGAAACCCGCGAGCGCGAAGAGGTGTACGACCGCTGGCTCGAGGACATGCGAGTACTCGAAAAGCTCAGAACTTACGTCAAGCTCCGCCTGGACAGCCAGAATTTTGATGATGGCGAGTCTTCTCGTGATGATTCTCCTGGTCTTTCTGACCATACCGAGACGGAAGACTCGGAGCTGGTTACTTCTCGCCCCAGCACACCTTCTGTTCCTTTGTATCCATCTCTCAGCACAATCTAATAGCCCTGCATACGATCCGAGACACTATCTGCTGAAATGCTTTTGTAGTTCAAGGGGGATATATATCCTGGCGAATATCTGGTTTTCTTGTGCTTTCTTATGGCTCCGATGTTTCTTCTTTCTTTTCTGTAAAGTGCAACCATTGATTTATGATTTAACTTGGAATCTGAATATAACATGACAATTTAACGCTCCATCCACTCTCTACTGGCAGTCGCAAAAAATATATGTATGTCTTGAGCTAATTGTATTCGGCAACACTAGCGGGTTCTTGGCCTTTCACACACTATATACGATGTCATGTTGACAAACACCGGCTTTCACATGTATATACTTCTTTATTATGAGTTTGTAAGGTGAATCAACAAATCCTTGGTATTAGTGCCTGCAGATGTAGCAGGGAAAACATGAGAATTATTACCATCTATGGCCAAACCCTAGAATTTGAAACCCATAGCGACACAACGTTCGACAGAAGCTTTGAGTCTTATATATAACTCTTTGGCGAAGAGTGGATTTAGGTTGATGATAAACAAATTCTATGGTCAAACAAACATCAAAGCAACGACCGAGATTGCGTCAAGAGCAAGGTTTGCCACCGATAATCGTTGGACGAACGGCGTTTGAATCTGGGCAATCAACGTGGAGACGATGGGAATGCCGTTCAACCATGCAAAGAATCGGAAGGCAAGTGCGAAGGAAAGTGCCATGGTTCAGATATATATATGGCCCGTCATATGAACCGGGTGAGAATGGGAGGATGAAAAGTAAAATGCAGTAACAGTCGTTAAGGTCATACGGGGAGTTGAGTGAAGAAGATGAAGCTTGAGGCTGCAATGCGCATTGCAAAAAGAAAAAGCCCAGAAACACTTCGTATGATGCAGGGCGTAGCTTTGTGCTATGATAAAAAAAGGGAAGAACAAAACAAAAAACTTGCCGTTGACTAAAGGCAGTATTTGTTTTCTTGATGTGGTTTGGGCAAGGCTCTGTCAAGTCGTAAAGATGTAGGCAGGGTTGTTTTACCTAATAGTACTCTCTCTCAGTGTTCGTTTGCATCACTCAAGACGAATGTAAAGAAAAAAAAGAGAAAGAAATGTAGTGAGGGGCTACAAGTAGCAAGGGAAACAAAAAACAAAACTTGATAGAAACTTGACCAAGCCTGCATCCAACACCAAACGCCACGGCCATGATGCAATACAAAAAGGATTAAGAGACGATTAAAAGACGGGAAAGGAGAGGGAAATGGAGGGGGGTAGGGTGCTTGTTGTAAAGGAGATCTCATACAGATCTCAGCTTCAAAAGAGCCTCGACAGCCTCACGCTCCTCGGCACCCGAGGCCGCTTCAAGGGCCCGGTAATCAACACGGGACGATTGCGGTAGTCGGGCCATGCCGCCGCCGAAACTGGCAGGGAATGCCCGCATTCCTGCTGCAGAGCCAAGGTTGGGAGAGCCAGCATAGCCCATTCTAGAAGTAAATGAAGTACTGTAAGATTCGGCTCGCAGAGCGGCGGCTCCTACGGCTGCCCAATCTTCGTCGTCGGTGACGTCATCCTCATCATCCATCATGTCATCTTCATCAGGTGCTTCAGAGCATGATGCAGAGCCGGATCCATCAAGCGACATTTTATCAGCCTCATGGTCCATGATGGACATAGCACGATCGTCATGCGAGAAGACAATGGAGTCTGTGCCGTTACTAGACGTAAGTGTCTTCCCGCGACGGCATGCGTTAAAGCCGCGTGCAATGGGAATTCCTTGAGATGCAGCATTCCCATGGGCATCCTTCATGGGGATAGGGGGTATTCTGGGAATGGCGTATTGTTGTCCACGACGTCGAGCATCCCAGCGACCCCATCCGACTTTTTCGTACACAATGTCCTGGTGAGGAGTAGTTTCATTGTAGTTCTCAAGAGCTGCAACAACAAGGCGCCTGGCTTTAGTGGGAGGGATAGCAGAAAAGCCTGGGACGGCCGTTGTTAAGTAGCCGATGATGTGGCGAATCGCGAGTGGGCCGTGGTTCAGCAAAATTTCGGGTAGATAGTGTTGCGAGAGCCTTAAAGCTGAAATATCACAGCTCGGGTCAATGGGAGACTCTGGGCCGTCGTTATTAGTATGGTCAAGGAGGTCCAGGTCAGAGTCAATGGGCTCCAAACGAGCGCGCTGCAGCTGCGCCTTTAGCCCATGAGGCTGCAAGCCAGGGGAAATAGAATTAGGAGGAGTGGGTAGCCGAGACTGAGTCGCCGCAGTGGCGGTCAAAGGGACCTTCCGGGCCGCTACAGCAGTTAAGTTGTCGCAGCTGGACAAGTCTTGAGGGATATTGCGGCCAGCGCATGCCATCTTTGTCGTGGAGTGGGTCACGAGGGTTTCCGGGTCAACTTGATCGACGGAGGAATTCCGAAAAGAACCGTTGCTTGGCTATGGTTCGGTTCTTTTTTTGGTCGAATGTCTAGAGGGATAGATGGTCAGCACATGTTGGACGAAATGACAAGAGTTGGACTCCGTAGAAGTTTGATCTGTAGTCGCAGTGGGAGTATCTTAAATTGGACGAAAACCAAGATGAGCGTGTGAGTGTGCAAGTGAGCGGTGTTTGTGGAAGGACGAAGAAGCGGGTAGAACGTGGATTTGACAAAAGGCAAGAGGGAGCAGGGCGTAAAAGGATGTATGTATTATATGAGGCTGGGTGGTTTGATGGTGTAGATAGCTATTCTTGCAATATGGGTATCTTGAGTGGATGGGAACAAAAGGCGATGGTTCATGGATAGGTGGGGGGGCTTTTCAAGACCTGCCATAAAGAGGCCAATCCTGATAATGACGATGTTGATGTCTTGAGGTCACGTTTGCCCAAAAGGGTAACCAACGGGCGGAAAAACAGCAAAAACGAATGTAAACGCAGTCAAAAGGCAAGTTGGATAGCGAAACAAGGCAGAAAAGCAGAATGGCGCAAGGTAAACAACGGCAAAAGCTAACCTAATTTCTACAAACTTGACGTAATAGCTTTTGCAAGATACGACAAGATGTGCGAGGAATATCAAGAAACCAAACAAACTTCAGCAGCAATAAAGAGCTAAAGAGTATAGAAAGCAAAAGTTGAGGGCGAAAGATGAGCAGCGCGGAGGTCGCAAGATATCAAAGACTAGAGACAATAAAGTCTCCTGTGAGAGGGGGGGAAAGAAGAAGCGGTTATAAAGCTTGTGGTTATAAGAAGTTGCTTGGAGAGAAAATAAAAAGAAGAGAAGAAAAAAACGAGAGGAAGTAGAGAGGTTGAAAAGAAAAAAAAAAAAAGAAAAAAAAAGAAAAACACTAAAACAGGAACCCAGGAAATACACAAAAAAGCCAAATCACATCAACCAACTTGTACCTAAAAGGACACCAGGGCAGTTTCCTGCTAAAGAACGCACAATTGAAATTAATCAAGCGCACGACTTCAAAGAAGTACAGAAGGTACAAGTGACATTGAATGGCTGTATTCAGGACACAGTTGGTGTTTTATTTTGCTGTTCACAGAGACACCCGAGTATACAGATACGCCCAGGCAAAGGAGAACAGGAACTCTTACTTCATTTCATGTACTCTTCGCCCCTCCGTTCCTGTGTCTTGCCATTCGAATCTACTTGGCTTTCGTGTAGCTAGGAAGGAGCCGAGAGTGCCCGTAAAGAACCGAATGCTCAAGGCTTCTCTGAAGCCATCAAACTCCAGAGAGGCAGGGTAAGCATGCACATACATACACGGGTGTGTTCTGTCTGTTTGCTTGTGAGAAGTTGTTCTCGGCGACTCTCAGGCCTGGTGCTTGATAGAAGCCTGCCTGGCAGGCTCGGCCAGTTCTTGCTGCAATGGCATAATCTAGGCGGGAAACTGATGAAGCAAAGTGCGTCTGGTGGTCACAAGCACACACATATCACAAAGCTCGTCAGGGTAAAAGGAAGCTAAACACGTCACTGGGGGAGGGGTGTGCTTAGAAACACAAGAGAGGAAAAAAGCCAAGGAAACCAGAAACCAGGACTAGATTACCTGGGGTTTTTATCAACTAACTGCACTTTGTCGCGGCGACAGCAGTTATCATTTGGCCACGGACTGGTATGAGATAGGGGGCTCCTTATCAAGGGCTTAGAGTCAGATCTCAATGCCTCCTGGCTGGAATATCAGCACAGGCTATAAGGCCTGTTGGTACCTTGCTTCACTACTCCCATGTGCCCCATGCACTGCATCGCCTGTACGTACCTTTACATGTACATTCTCCCGTCATCCCCTCAGCCATACTCAACTGCTAGCCCGTTCAGTACGTCGGAGGAAATAGCTCGGGGAAACTAGCGGGCGCAGTCAATCCACACAAATAAACAAGGCTCCTGGTATCCGTGGTGAATGAAGGCTAAAATCACAGAGGCGAGTAGCCCAAAGGGATACTGGGAAAGGCCAGAGGGAGGCGACTGGTCTGGCTCCCTGTGACGAGACACACTCAAAGGAGGAGCATGCCGTGCTTTCAGGCGCCGCGCCAGGCCTGACCGCTATTGCTCCAAGGCTAGGTTGTGTGTGTGTGTGTGTGTGCACACCATGTTCTCTTTTGACATCCATCCCCTAAAGCGCCAACGACAGTCTAACTAGGCCAAGGCCAGCCTTGATGCCCTTCGCTAGCACAAAGATGGGGCGAAATAGGGGCTCGCTATCTTTGATCGTCTAGGCGTGTAATACAAGCCCGCCGTTGATTGATCCAGGCCCGAGGATGCCTGGCTTGGTAGTAGAGCGCCTTTGAAGCTCCGGAAAATCGCTGTGCTTGATGGCTTGGTGGCAGACGGTACGCTTGATGTATGTATGCATCCCCATACCATAAGCCCGCCTTCTTCCTTGCTAGCAAAGAGAGCAACAGTAGCTCCCGCGCGTCCAGGAACACGGCCGTAGCCATCCCCGCAGCCTGTACTGCAAAAAGCTCCACCCAGTAGTGCTGTTAGAGTTTCATGGGCCAGCCTCTAGTAGTGGAACGAGAAAAAAATTAGCATTAAGAGGTGTTTGCTATTGACAAGTTTGTAGTTTAATTTCACCCTTGGAAAGGCTGCAGCCCGTGAGAGAAAAGACCAGACGCTATCCGCAGCTGCAAGATGAAAGCACATGGACTGAGTGCACGCATATGCCCAAGAGTAGATGCCGACTACCACGCACCAGCAAGCAAGCACGGTACGGGCATTGGCATGCTTTTTCTTCGGCGCCATTCTATTCACCTTCTTTCTGCCTTGTTCCGTACATGGACAATGTCATGGAGAACTAAATGGCACGGCATGGCATGATGTAATTGAGGTTTTTACAGCTAGCTCTGTCCCAAGATGCAGGAAGGAAGGACGAGATAGATGTCTCGCTCTGGCCCTGCTAGCCTCCGCCCACTCTCAAGCGGGTCCAGGCTGGCATTGCTTTTCGGATTTTCCCTGTGGGCTGCATTTTGTGTGCCATTTTGCCCTTGCCCTCTTACACGCACCCGCCCGCATTTCTATATCCACTCTCCAACTAGACGATCTGCCATGATGGTTGATGCACATCTTTCAGCCACCCATATGTGCAGCTGTATCCGGCATCTACCCCAGCGGCTATATGTGACTCCGTCCATACCAGAGTTGTGTGCCAGCCTTGATGCCTGGTGTCTGATTCAACTAGAAAAGTAGCTCAAAAAGTCCAGAGTCCGAGCTCTCTTCACCCGTCTCGATGTTTCCTGCAATCCCGTGGCTGTGCCACTCACCACGTGCAGCTTGCCTGGATACTGAGCCCGCATCTAGCGCTTACCCACTGTCTTTGCCCTCTGTTTTCATGTCCATCGCATAACATGGCATAGGCTTGAAAGTCAGGGTATCAGGCCCGCCCGGCGAAAGCATGCCATGTCAGCTGCAAGATGCTGTCGAGGCCCGGCTTGGCTGTCCATCGCTCATCTATCCCTATTCCGTGGCCACATGTTGCGCCGTTCAATGAGCACCCTGATGAATGCTGCAAATGCCTTGAGCATCATATTGAAACCACCCAGCACTAAACAAACTGGCCTGCACTCTAGCCCCGGTCCAATCAAAGGCCCTATCCGCAACCTGTGCGCGCTATAATCGGCCTCGATTTTGCGACCCTTTTCCCTTCGTGCGACCCCTCCCTCCTCCTGACTATGATCCTGACTGTGATATTGCCTCTCGCAACTTGAGACTCGTGCGTTAGTAGGCTTGAGTCGATTACATTCGACGTATTTCTAGTCGAAAAGCGCTTTGCACTAAGTGGCACTACTGCATGCCCTGCTCTTCCGTTTCCAGGACTAGACCTACATAGGGGTAGTCCACGGTGCGAAATATGGAGATGCTATGCAGTATCAAAGCAAAAGTTGGACAAACCTCCATGACGGCCCAGCAAGCACCAGACACAGACTGGCGGGAACATTCGTCTGTTTGTGGAAATTCAGATTGCCGTCAAGAATACAAAACGAATGATTTGTGTGGTGTTTGCAGAAAAATGCAAAGAGCCTTGACCACAAAGTATACCAGCTATCTTCTGATTTGTACACAGTGTACACAAGGCTATTGGGTATCAAAGCCTGTGTCTTTTTTCTGTCTTATCAAACAGCAGCAGCAGCAGCAGCAACAGCAGCTTCTATTCCTCTGCTGCTGATTCCCTTCGGTGCACCCTCTTCCTCCAATACTCATTACTAGGAATCCATCGGGGCAGTAAAAACCACGAGGAGAACTAAATTAACCCGCCCGCACCTGACGTCGTAATCTGTCTTTTCCTCTAGGGCTAGGCTAGGGAAGGGGACATGTCCTTTTCTACGTCGCCTCCTAGCTTCCTACTCTCCCTTCGGCCACTACAAACCCAGGCGCGGCCTGGGCGTATCAAGCCAGATGAAGCCCAGGGAGTGTGTATTTTAGACACCATCTTATTATTGCCCGCCCTGCTTGCCTCATTGTAGTCGCTTGCGTTGGCTGGGTTTGTATACTGGTGTGATGTCGTACTTCTGAGCCTGTCGATCTTTGTATTGACATGGCGAGGGGTGGTTACGTCATTGCAGCATGTACTGTGTATGTGAAGTTGCGTCTACTTGGCCGTACTGTCGTACCATTTTATCCAGCCAACCGCCTGTTGTGGCTAATGGGAAGATGGAAACCACTTTCACTCCAAGACATGGCCTATGCCTATATGCCTCGCCCTTGTAATCCTTTTTTGGGGGGGGGGCGGTTCAAGATTCGCTCATCGTTCTCATGATGTGACTCATCTATCTATCTTTGCTAGATAAGCAGAATCCAGAATCCAGAATCCAGAATCCATGTTGCCATATTAAAGTGCTATGCTTATTTTGGGCCTACCACTGAGTTCCTGGGGGAGAAGGGGGGGAGGGGGTTGACTGACTTCCCCATCCACCCCGCACCCATATTAACAAACTGCCAAGCGCTAAGAGCTCTAACTAAAGTCGTCGCAATGGAAGAGCGGCATTCGGGGTTAGCAGGCATCTTCTCCATGAACGGCCAGCTCGGCCTAATGATTCCAACCCAACCTGGTCTGCTCTTTTAGACGAAAATATATTCACGACAGGCCTAGCATTAATGAATCGTTAGCAAGAATTCAGAGAGTATTTCCACGACTTGGCTGAGCTGGCTGCAATTGTTCAATGGGTGCTCGTGTACGCACTGTTTTCAAGGTTTCCACCTGGTCTTTCGACTCTAGGTATAGCTGGTGGTATTGCCGAATTTGCTGGTCAAGCATTGTTTGTTTGGATATTTTTCCCATGCAAATATCCTTCATCTGCAACTCCATTTCCTTGCGCAGGAATGGCTTCCCTAAGCTGGTTTCAAACTCCATCCGATCAAAGCCCTGTATAAGAGCAACGCCGAGACTCGTAGGTACAAAGTATTTGGTTCCGCCAGCTGAGGCTCGACCTGGACCCGAGACGCGTCCGCCTCTGCCTCCACGACTTCCCCTCCCCCCCCTTGTGGAGCTAGAATTCTTGCCAGGGCCATCAATGATGGCTACATACTCGCGGGTCTGTATTTTCTCAATGTGCTCGGCCATGGTGGCGTCAGTCCCTACACCATTTGCATCCATTAGGGCAATCAGATCTGCTTCTGTGAGGTAGTTCGGAGCGGAAGTCTTGCCATCTGTCATCATGGCCTCTGTTGGCTGGAACTTCTCTCCGACTGCGAAGCGTGGTAACTGCGTAGAGCTTGACCAATTCTCATAAATATACACGTCTAGATAGTTCTTCTCGTGCACAATGAGCCCATGTGCCGCAAAGACCTCATCACCGTAGGCCATCTCCACGTCAGTGGCCATACCCTTGGCATCTTCAGAGCAACAGGCCAGGAACCGGCGTACGATGTACTCGTACAGTCGGGCCTCTTCAGGCTTCAGAGCTTTTGATGAAACATATATGACTGGGTGGATCGGAGGATGGGCCTTGTCATCATTCTTACCCTGCCGAGGTTGATCAAAACGGCCATCTAGCAAGCTGCTAGCATATGTTCCCCACGTTGAATCCTGAGACTGATTGCGAATCAAAGCCTTTAGATCCATGCCCTTGTCGAACCTGTCCGTTTCAGTTCTGGGATAGCTGATGAATCCGCGGTTGTAGAGACTCTCAGCTATGGTCATGGCCTCTTGACCCGTCATACGAAGCATCCGGGTCGCAGCTTTCTGCATCTCCACGGTTGTAAGGGGCAGGGGCTTGAACTTCCTTGTTGGCTTTTCTTGCACTTTTGTGATGGTGGCAAGCTTGGCCTTCAGGCATCTCTCAAACAAGATCAAAGTTGGGAGTCTCTCGAAGAGCCTTACCCGGGCCCAGTTGAAGTTGACGTTGATGTTGTCCTTCTTGTGCGTGACTTTGATAGACCAGTAGGGCTCGGGGACAAAGTTCTTGACACGGAAGTATCGATCAACGACAAAGCCGAGGGTCGGGAATTGACAAGACCCTGGGGTTTAAGCTGCAGCGTCAGGAGCATGATTTGAAGGGGTCTAGGAAAGTGGCATTTCTTACCGTAGCTGATCATTCTGTCTTTCAAGTCACCACCCAATGGCTTGAGGGTGTTGGTGAGGAAGCGTGTGAACGCATATCCTGTACGCAGGTCAAGTTCCATCCGAGCATCGACAGCCTCGATTTGCCGTCTGTCCAGGGGCATGAGCTTTCTCAAAGGAGCCGCCGCTAGTATGTGGCTACCATTGGTTGTAAGTAATAAGAGC
>NETT01000153.1:0-44015 GCA_003449175.1 Ceratocystis smalleyi | reverse complement strand
GAGAGACAGAGGGGGAGAGGGGGAGAAGGAGCGTAACTAAGAGGCTATGGACAACAAGTTAACAAGCAGGGCGACAAGTGCGTGCACAGCACAGTAGAAGCGAGGATGGCTCTGTGCTGAAAGGTACCACTGCCCATGGAGATAATTTCAGCACAAATTCAAGATGCCTACCTGCATGTTTAGCCAAACACAAGTCCTCAGGATATTGGCAAATGACAGTGACCAGATTGGTTGCATTGCAGACTCGAGATAAGTAGGGTAATATGAGAGTGGCTGGAGGAGAAGTTAAACAGCCCAGGGCGTATTTGTATATATCCATCCCTTGAGTGCGTGAACCGTACACCCGCCTGCCCGAGCCTGTATGTACATATTCATCCGCCACAACTTGCAAATCAACGAGCCAACAGTTCTCCACTACCAGCGCGTTTATTGGTTCATTGACACACGGCACACGCTGGCCCCATAGCCGCTTGGTTGAAAGTGTGACTGTTGGTAGGAAGGTGCATATACGCTTCTGCATGATTATTAAGGTCTACGCTACCACCAAGCCTACGATGCCGCTCCATGTATTAGTTTTATGTACTGTGTACTTGGCCGCTGCATATGCTTCCTGTGGCCTGTGGTTGCTGCTATGCTTTCTTTTGCCTGGGGCGACTTTGGTGGGATGAGCTTTGAGCAGTGAGACACGGCTCAGTGTAGACTCTAAGCCCGAGGAGGCATGTTGGACTCGGCCATCTATTGATACGCTAGCCTCGGCTACACATGTATCTCCACGTTTGTATTTGTAGAGACATGTTGTTACGCGCTGTTGAATCATGGTAGGCTAGTCGCACGATCTTCCAGTACAGGAGATTTTAGGCCGAGTCGTCTCTTGGTCGTTTTTGCACTGACATATCTTTTTCCTAGAGTGCTTATGCAACGATAATTTGGGTCATGTATACTAGCTAGCTACTCGACAGAGGCGTTTGGATACATTGCATCAGCTGTAGAGAAAAAAAGGGCTAGCGTTATGCTATGTTACGTCTGTACCATAGTGGGCTGGCTGTAGGCCATAGGGTGAATAGGCCAAGTATGATGCGTAAAGACCTGTGAGAGACTAACGGAGAAGTGCTGGGAAAAGCAGAGCTTTGCTGAAATTGTTGGTTCTAGCTAGGGAAGAGGGGGGATGTCTTTGTGCTCCTAGATCAGCGTCTTGACCACTCTCTACAAAGCCCTTGTATTGGTGAAGTTTATAGGAATCTGGTTGAATGTGTCCATAAAAAGACGTAGTTTTTGTCCTTCTCAGATCAGATCTAGCAAAGCCAGTCGATGCTGCGCGACGGCCATCGCCATTTCTAACTTTTTGGGTAACTGCCTGGTTGCGGGCAAGGCAGGACAAGGCTGAGGTTGTCACAGAGAGCAGGACAAGACCATGAAGTCACTAATTGGGGTTGTTGTATCGCTGATGTTCTCGCGTTGATACTCTAACTATCGCCAAACTCCTGTTCCTACCATCGGTGAGCTATCCGTTTCAACACATCTCCTGCCTGAGAGAAGCAAGTTAACACTTTGCAGTATGCCTACCTATAGACCGCCTCTCCTCCTTACCGCCATGACTCCTTCGAAAAGCCGCGAGTGCAGTTGCGCGTCAACTCCGAGCTCCTCAACACCTCTCCTCGCCCCTCCCGACTCGTCCAAAAGAGCAGCTAACTGTCGCTGTCCCCCGCCAAAGCAAGCAGCCGATGGCAAGAGACAGGACAGCGCTGCGTTGAAGTCATCATCCAACGTGGTTTGCCTTCAAGCCAGCTCTCAATCCGAGACCTACAAGACTACTACCGAAACGAGCAGTTCCAAATCTCCACGCGAGTCTACTGATAGTGGTGACGAGGCCCATCGGCTTCTGTCTGATTGTGAATGGCGAGTTATCGCCGAGAGTGTCGGGGCCCTCACAAATGGGGAGGACGCCAAGTTGGTTCATGCGAACCAAAGTCTATGGCCGCCCCGCGGCATGCCACCGGGCCTTTACCGCGACATTGTCTTTCTGAGAGCAAAATACTTTTACCTATACCATGCCATCATCACCATTCAATGGGTCGGCATGGTTCTACAGCTGTTCCTTGGCGCGTCGCTGACGGCGATTGGCTCTATGAGCATAGATGATAGCACTACAATTACGTGTCTCGCGGGTGCCAACACGGTCATTGCTGGCATTTTGGCTCTTATCCACAACAGTGGACTCCCTGATCGCTACCACAACGACCGCGCCGAATTTGTGCGCGTCGAAGATCATATCCGCAAGATTCTAGAGGGCGGAGTTGTTGGGCAGGATATGACGACACAGGATATCATTGCAAACTGTTTCGAGATGTACAAAAGAGCCAAGGAAGCTGTTTTTGTCGACAGTCCGGGATATTCCGGAAGCCCGTTTGGACATCCAACCAACAACACGCCGAGGTACACGACGTTTGTTCCTCGGGCGATGGCGCCGCTGGCAGCATCTCCCAAGCCGATAGAGATCCAGACAGATGTCCTATCCCACCATACCAGCAGCCCAACACGCCTACTGAATACAAAGGGAGCTCGTACTATCGGCCCGTCACCAGATGCAGGCCCTACACCTACGCAACATGCAAGAGAGGACAAACCGGTTCGGGAAGCTGCGCTACTGATCTAAGCTGGGTTTTGGGTGGAGGGGCGGCTTAGGATGGGCAGAAAAATTCGAAGAGAGTGCAAGGCTGGTTATTGATGCAATGCATGGCTTGAATAATATGATTTACGAATATCTTTGTGAGCATCAATACAAAACATGGTAATACAGACATCTGGTCTCTCCGCCACACTTTGCGGCTCGTGGCTGGGCACGTACGAAGGGAGGCTGTGTGGCGCTCTCAAATCCTCTCGTGCTCTCTTCCGAGAAAGCTCTCGTCTTTTTTTTTTGCCAGGGTAAAAGGAAGGACTCCACTAGTTCGGGAAGCTTCAACTTGCTCTTTCCTCCTACGTCCTTTTTTTTAACGTGGCTCCACCTTGGCAAACGCCTAGAAAAAACCGTGATCAAGAACTTTGCAGTTCAATTCCTTTTTCCAAATTTCTATTGTGTGTGACTTTGTTTTTGGTGTGAAAGCGCGCGATTTTGTTGTCGCATCATCAAGTGCCGAAGAATGCGTGGCATTGACTGACAGGAAGCTTTTCTTTTTCTTTCTTTCTTCTTGCTTATTTGCCCTGTGACTTGACTACAGCCTCGGCCTTGTCTCTTACCAACTGCCTTTTTCGCTGTAATTTACAATCGCCATCCCCCGCAATGGCCCTATCTCGTAGAGTCTCGGTAAGCCTGTCTGCTTCTGTCAGAAGAGCTTCTGCCCGTGTTTGTCTGTGTCTTTGCCTATGCTTGTGCTTTAGCTACTACTAGCTTTGTATGGCTCCCTTGTACGTCTGAGCTAACCTAGCCCATGCTTCCGCTAGAGTTACCACTACGCCCGGCTACCAAATCCCGCCAGCATCAGGATATGCACAGCACGTCCTCGGATCCAGTCCTGGGCCGTGTCCCCGCAAATACTATGTGCCCGCTCATATGGCACCGACCCGGCTGGCCGGCTAGCTCCATCCAACGGCGTGGACCTTGAAAAGTCCCTACAATATGCCGTGGCCGGTGCAGGGGCTACCAATATGAAGGCTATTGACTGGGAAGACTACAAGTACTCTGATGTGCGCAAGTTTGATGACTTGCCGGCTCGTGGCTTTGGCTGGAACCAGCACATGATCATCAACGCCGAACTGCGAGAGGCTCTTACTATGATGCTTCGCCAGTTCAAGGCCCCAATCATGTACTGTTTTGCCTATGGCTCCGGCGTATTTGCGCAATCTAGCTCTGTCTCCAACATATCTGACGAGGAGTTTCGTGCCGTTCACCCCAAAGCTCCCGAGGCCTTGAAGCAGACCCAAAAGTCGAACCCCAAAATGATTGACTTCATTTTTGGCGTGACCCATCCGCAGCACTGGCACTCTCTCAACATGAAACAACATCCTGAGCATTACTCTGGTCTGGCCAAATTTGGCTCAGGTCTAGTAACCTCAGTGCAGGAAAATCTTGGGGCGGGCGTGTACTTCAATCCGTATGTTGTGGTCAATGGCATGTTGATCAAGTATGGTGTTACTAGTATCTCTAATCTGTGCAAGGATCTCTCCACGTGGGAAAACATGTACCTAGCCGGCCGTCTGCACAAGCCTGTTAAGATTCTGCGCGACAACGCCAGTGTCCGCATAGCGAACCAGCAAAACCTTATGGCTGCCGTGCGGGCTAGTTTGCTTCTTCTGCCCGAGAACTTTACTGAGCAAGAACTATTCAACACCATTGCTGGCCTGAGCTATCTAGGGGACCCGCGCATGGTGCTACCTACCGAAAACCAGGGCAAAGTCCAGAACATTGTCTCTAATAACCTCGTCAACTTCCGCCGCCTGTATCTTCCGCTCATCAATAACCTGCCCAACATCGACTACAAGGCAGGTTCTAGCTCTGCCAGCGGACCCGAGGTTAGCGATTGGGCCTGGCTCGAAAGCACCGAGAACCGTTCTCTTTCCCAGGACATGGACCCTGTCCGCCGAGCCAACATGGTCCGTCGGCTTCCCCCCAGCTTCCGTGGCCGCCTATATTTTCAGTATCAGAAGCAATTCGGCATGACGCGTGCTGAGTTTAACCAATTGATGGAGGACTCGTCCGATAACACGCCGGCCGGTATTAAGCGGCCGCAGGGTAGCGACTTTGACATGCGCATTGCTCAGGACGATCCAGCGAATTTAAACAAAACTATGCGCGACACTATAGTACAGACTATCAAGTGGCCCAGCACAACGCAGAGTGCCAAAGGCCTATTAACAGCTGGCTTTGCACGTACCATTAGATACATGAGCGAGAAGATGGCGAGGTATCGTGAAGGCAAGGCGCAGAAGAATGGGGCTGCTGCTGTTGCTACTGACTCGAAGTCCCTGAGGGAACGACCAAGTGGTAGTGGAAAAAACTGACTCGACTACATTAGATGAAAAGAAGCAATAGGAGCGACGGGAAGCAAGAGAACAGCACAAGCCAAGGGTCTTTTTATTTTTTTATTTTGCGGCTGGCAACATGGCGGTAGGCTGCATATTTTTGGGGGGGTATAGATTAATGGACTACATCAAATCAGCGACATCATACCGCAAACACTAGGCTTCTTTTTTAGCCGTCTGCCTAGCTTCTCTTCCGATTTTTATCGGCATTAGCTCCGTCCAAGATATGCTAGTGCGTCATACTTGAAGCTTTAGCTTGAGCTTTTGGAGATGCTGCTTTTGGCAATTTTGACTGCTCCTGGGACTCTTTTTCTTTTCTTTTCTTCTTTTCTTCCTCATTTTTCTGCTTTCCTTTGCGTCCACAGGAGTTCACTTTGCTCGTAGCTTTGGTGTAGCCTTTTTTCTTCTTCTCATGAATGTACTTTTTCCTCTACCTCGCCTACCACGAACTCGAATTCTCCGGTCTCCACAGAAAGCCGCACTCTCTCTCTCTCTCTCTCCTCTCTCCAATCTCCAAAATACGCTATGGACACCCGCTCTTCTATCAGCTCCGCGCTCTCGGCTCCCAGCGTCGTTGAGCTAAATCTGATCCCGCAAGGCCCATCTCGCGCACACCACCGGCTTGCACGCTGGCTGTACTGTCTTGTGCGGCGCGACGAGGAAGACACACGCGAGTTTGTCTGGTGCCAACCATGCCATAGGCGCTTGCACCCACGATTTCAACTCCTCCTACGCTGGGCTGGGCTGTCGTGCGAGATGGCCATGCTAGGCTGTGGGATATATATGGCTAAGCTGTTCCATTGGAACATGGTGCTAACCTTGGTCGTGGTGTGTTTTCCCCTGGCTTTTGAACCTGCCAGTGCCCTGATTTTGTTCCCACCAAGGTGGCAATGTCCCGCCGTTCTCTTGAACATGCTAACTCTCCTGCTCGCATCGATTCATAGTCTGTCGCCGCTATTCCCTGCAGCTTCTGGGAGCTCATATGCCTCTCATCCCTCCAAATTCCGCGCTTTCAAATATGGGGTCTGGCAGTCTACGAAGCCTCAATTCTAATGCTGGTCCAAATATTTGCCTGCGGGCACTGCTTAACGCAAGCCATAGTGCCCAGTATGGCCGACTCCCAAATACTAGACTACAGCGCTTGTCGGCCATATATGGTAGGCTACTCAGTGCTCGCCATGCTAGCAGTGTTGGTGCGTCTTGGCTGCTGCCTGCTTGCCTTTGGGCTGATCTCGATGATTCAACCTAGGTAAGCAGGTGTTAAGTTATCTGGATGGTTTTAGTTATCATGCAGTTACTGGATTGACCCTAAATACACTCGATTTGGAGTTACACCCGGGAGGTAACACGGGCCGTAATCATAGTGTATTGCAGTTAATTAAGTCACATTCCCTGTGGACGTTGTTAGCCGCCCAGGGCTGCGTTTTCGCTTACTATGGAGCGCGTCTAAGGGAGTGCGGCTATGGCCATTCCTACCTAGCACAGGCTAGACCAAGATGTTGGTTTGATCCTATCGTGTCATCTAACGAAACATTCTGCAGCTACCGAGGTTCTCCATCACGCAGATCTCGGGAGGCTGTTCCGGCTGAAACATACCGAAAACCTGAGTTGCGCCATGTATATGTACAGGGACGGCCTTTCTCTACGATAACTGGTGCTAGTCGCTCTTTCTAAAGCCTACATCGCTTTTCTTCATGCTGTATTCTTTGCCTTTGCCTTTGCCTACGGTCTTGGCCTGAAATCTTATCTAGGTCACTATCTGTTCTTTGCTTAGTCCCGGACTTCACGCCAGCATAGCAACGATGCCATTCTAAATCACAACTATACTCGATGACGACTTACACCACTCATTCCTCCATGGACCACGCGGGAATATTCCTACGGCGTTTCCGCAGCGTCAAAATCCCAACAGTGAGGCCAGATTAGTTTTGCCGGTGGTCGCCTATCTTGAGAAAACCATGTTTTCTTTTCTGCGTTACGTCCAAGCTCATACTTTTACTGGAATCCGCGAATCCGGCGTCCCAATTGCACTCCATGTAACTAACTGCAGGATCCAAGAAGAGCTGACAACCAATGTCCCCGACTGGCACTGAGATAATACAACACGTCTGGTACACGAATGCGAAAACCACTGTCCAAGCAGTTATACATGGACTTAGCAAAAGGAATTTCCATAAACGTGTAGTGCTTGCAGCAAGAGAGTCGCCTCAACCTTCCATGTAACCCTCTATATACTCGGTACTGCCTATCCTCAAATCTATCACGATGTCAATTAGTGGGGCTAACTGCGTACAATGAGCATTGCCGTCATACCGTTCGACAGCCGTTTCGATTAAAATTAGTACTAATTGCCGTACTAACCCACCATATTCTTATCTGTTTCGGTATATATACTTTGGCTGGCTACATCGCCATGGTCATACTTGACACCTTTTTTCTCATGTCTTCAACGCAGACCTAGTTCTTGCGGCGAAGAAGACAGTGTTCGCCCCATTTTCTACGGTAATTATCTGGCACAAAGTTCAGGTCGGGGACGTATAGAATTCGCGCAAGCGGATGCGTGCGTGCAGTATCAAGAAATGGCTGACATGTGACAACTTCCCAGTTCTCCTTATCAGAGATATAATCAGGCTCCAGAGGTGGCAGCGGGCCGGTGTTAAGTGGGTAGTGTGTGTCAACCAGAAACCCGCAGGCCTCGATATCTGTGTACTTGGAGGGGTCTTCTTGATTCAAGTCATTGAAGCCGCTGGTAGGCATCCACGTGGGCCACATGCCAAAGCCAAGATCAGCCTCGGAAAACTCTCCAGGTAACAGGCCGCGGAACTCGGAGCGGACGAACTTGGGTCGCATGTTGCGCGGAAGGAAGTAGGACGACGGGAACCGGTACCACTCCTTGGCAAAGCAGACAAATTCTCCGGGCTGGCCGATGCCTTCGTTGTGAAGAGCACCCGTGCCAAGCGGTGCATAGATTTCCATGGGAGCTGCATAGGCGCTGTATATGCCGTAAATGCGCATGACGCTCACGTTGATGGAGAGTAAGAAGATAGCCACGACTCCCAAAGCCTTGATCTTGGCTGGGATCAGAGCGAATATGCCCTTGGGGTTTCCGGAGATAGAGAGTACCATGTGGGTAGTCATGGCAGCATTGAGAACAAGGAGGGGATAAGCAGGATACATAAAACGCTCCTCCTTGTGGGGCTGCAGCGTAAAGATTCCCAGCCACATGTAAAAGGGAGTCATGAAAACCAGAGTCCGCAGGCCGCTTTGAACACCGCCAACCGAAGGCCAGAAAAGTTTGTGGAGGGCAAACACGGGGAAGCAAGCCAGGGCAAGGACGAACCAAACATTGAAGTTCAACAGCAGGTTCTTGACGTAAAAGTTCCATGGCTCGGTGCCATACAAGTCGGGGCCACCAGAAGACGAGAAGATATTATACTTGACAATGTTCCACGGCAAAACAAACAGCTCGCGATAAAAGACCCAGTTTACAGAGGTATCAAGCCCCTATAGCCCCAGGCATTAGCAACACAGACGCTCATAAAACATGGCAGTAGCTATAGAATGACTTACAACAAGCAAGACAGTAGAAACAGCACCACGAACCAGGCGAAGGAAGGTTTGGTAAGCCTCCGCCCGGCTAGAAATGACAGCTAGAATAAGCTCTTCGGCAATGAAAGGTACCATTAACGCATACGCAAAGGGCCAACCAAAAACAGCACCAATGGCGAACCAAAGCATTCCCTGAGACGTGTGCAGGCCACCACGCCAGTTCATGAACGAGTTGGTACCTAAGATAGTCATGTACATGGCGAAGCTGCTCGGCAACAATGCCGTGGCAGCATGGAAGTAGCCAGGGGAAAATACGGAGGCAATCACGTATATAACGCCCACACGGCCGTTGAGTGTAAGCGTGATGGTACGGTAGAAGATTGTCTGAGCCAAGGCATAAACGAAGCACAGGGCATAGCGGACAAAGTAGAACTCGGCGACCTAGACGTTCGGGGATATTAGAGCTCTGTTTCAGGTCATATATAGCTGGATCCGGACAGTCCTACCTTGGTGGGGAAAGGCATGATGCGACGGAAGTTGGACACAATAGCATGCATAGAGATGTAGCCCCAGTCACGGATGGCGAACTCGGGAGAGTACTCCCAGGTCTGCAAGCCATAGCCATGCGAGAGATAGTGGGTAGGCTCCCAGTAGTTGAAGGTCTCGTCGCAGTCGGCAATCGGCGAGTAGAGGGCTGAGACGACAGCGGAGGCGAGGAAGAAGTAGAATGCGCTGATGGGCTTGATGGGGAAGGGGCTTGGTCTGTAGAGGAAGAACAATGGGTATTAGCGAGCAAGATCTTGTACGTTGCTATTTGTTGTTTCTG
The DNA here is from genome assembly GCA_003449175.1 of Ceratocystis smalleyi. NCBI lineage: Eukaryota > Fungi > Ascomycota > Sordariomycetes > Microascales > Ceratocystidaceae > Ceratocystis > Ceratocystis smalleyi. The sequence continues at coordinate 34,624 of NETT01000153.1, read as the reverse complement.
TTTTCGGCTGCTAGGACCTTGAACTCCTCGCGTTTAACACACATCTTTTTCTTCTTCGCATGGTGCGCATCTGGATGCACGTATTCCCGCTTGACGGGGTTCGGAGTGGCCGTGTTTGTCATTCTTCTGTGGTAATATTGACAAGGCCGAAGTTGCGCGACGATTGGGCCGATATGGTGAAAAGAACAAGATATCAGAGTGGAAATCTCGCGATGTCAGCCAACGGAAAGACAGAACAGAAGGAGCTGACCAGAAGATCTTGTTGAGGTGAAGCTGGCAATCAAATGCTCACGGGAGGGGTGGCGATAGGGCAAAATGGGCTGGCCAGTTGTTGGTCTTATCGATAAGCGATAACGCTGATAACAAAAAAGTTAGTCCGATAACAACTTTTTTGCTCGGTTTCCCTGTCAATACACAAACAAAACCTTGCGCTCTTCGCTCTTCACTCTTCACTCTCCGTTATACCACGCAGGTACTTCTGCTCTCACTGCATGTGAAGGACTTGCTCGCCGGCTGCTTTCTAATCATTATTCTCGACACCCCTTCTGTTCTCTCAGCATAGGATGTCTGGCATTCCCGGTCTTGGGGCTTCCGCCAGCCCTCCAGCCCCTCCACTACACGACAATGACGGCGGTGACACCCAGATGGCCGACGACCCCGCCCCTCCTCCCAACGCAAGCGGCCAGGTGAATGCCCCCGCTGAGGCTCCAATCACTAGTGCACTAGAGGCGATGCTAAATGACCTTGAACCCTTGCCGGCCGCTACAGCCTCTCTAGCCGCACCAGCATCCGCCACTCCTTTAAATAGCGGCTCTGGAACTGGCGATGCGATGGATATCTCCCAGGAACCTGCTTTGGCCGCCTCTGGTGTATCCCACGCCACCCTTGTTGCTTCTGCCTCTACCGAAACCTCTACGGCGCGCGAGGCCCAAGCCCAAGACGAGGGCGAGGGCAACGACAAGGCTGAAGATGAGAACAACAAAGATGAGCATCCAGAGTGGGAAATCGACTCCAACCCATACCAGTCATCTTCCGATTCCTCTAGCGACAGCGACAGCGACAGCGACTCGGAAGATGAAAAGTATGAACTCTTGGGCATCGAAGAGACGGCACGTATCCTCATGAAAGCTGAGGGTGACTCTGACGATGAGGGCGAAAACTCTGGAAAGGCAGGCAGGCAGTTGCGGACCAAGAACGAAATCGACGAGCAGTACGCGCCTCGACCTGATGTCGTCATCACATCCGACATGAAGATTGAGCCACTAGGCTCAGTCGAGCACGTGGTTGACAACACGCTGGTTTTGCGGGGCTTCACTCCTGCAGAGTACCAAGTGCTCGACAGCGGCTCAGTGCTGTGTCTGGCTGATCGCCGCGTCATTGGCAGTATCTCGGAGCCTCTCGGCAAGGTGCAGCAGCCCATGTACCTTGTTGGTTTCCAGCGAGCTGAGGAAATCCAAGAGTTCAACTTGACGCCCGGAACAAAGCTGTATTATTCAGTGGCCCATGCCAACTACGTCTTCACATCCGCACTCAAGAATTTCAAGGGCTCTGACGCCTCCAATATCCACGACGAGGAGGTCGGTGCCGATGAGGTCGAGTTTTCTGACGATGAGAAGGAGGCCGAGTACAAACGCATGAAGAAGCAGAAGCGTCGTGAGAAGAACACCGCCAAAAACGGCGGGGAGTCGTCGGGCTCGGGCCTACGCAACGAAGTCAAACACGATTCCAAGCCAAAGCAAGACAGCGGGCCCAACTACGATGGCGATGGCGCCTACCGCCGTCTAACACGGCCGCCTGGGTTTGGAACTGGCACCGGCCAGTCCTACCAGCCATCGCATACCGATGATTTTAAGCCCCGGGATGCTGGCAACAACCATGGAGGCCATCGTGGTCGTGGATCTAGCCATCGTGGCAGTGGAGGTGGCGCTCGTGGCGGCAGGGGCAACCATCAAGGGTCTTGGGAACCAAGCCATCCCCAGCCTCCAGTGCACCACCAAGGACATTACGTTCAACCGCCCTTACAACCACAGCCACCGCAGTACAGTACGCCTAGTAGTGCATATCAACCCACACCATATACTGCTCCCAATACACCAGGAGCTTTCTATGCACCACAAACTCCAGGACCCTCATCATTGGGCAACACGGGCATGAATCAGTTTGGTCAGTTCCCCGCGCCTCCACCACCGCCGCCTCCCAACACAAATCCCACGGCGTTCATGTCCACACAGCAGCTCACCGCGGCTGTTGCTGCACTAACTGCAGCCGGCATGCCCCACCCACCCACGATGCCTCTTATGATGCCGCCCATGCCCAATCAGCAGCAACAGACACAGCAACAAGCTCAGCAGCAGCAGCAGCAGCAGCAGCAGCAGCAGGCAGCGGCATTGGCGGCCCTTAACCCCGTCCTGTTGCAACTGATGATGCAACAAGCAGCAGCACAAAATTCGGGGCATCAGAACCAGGGGTCTGGGGGTCCTAGAGGTCCAGGAGGCCCAGGAGGCCCTGAAGGGGGCTACCAATGAGACAAGAAATGTAGCAGGTGGGTTTATGATAAAAGTTCAAAGTCTTGGTTTGTCATGTCAATTTTCGTATAGATAATACCACAAGAGGGGCCTTTTTGTTCATCCCCAATCTACACGGAGTTGGTCGCCAGATGCGATTCTATAGTGCGCATATCTTGCCCGCAGTGCTTTCGTGTCCTACGGAGAGGTCGGGCTTCTCGTCATTCTTATGCTGGTTCCTTCGTATACCAGGGCCCTAGTAGCAGACAAGACCTCGCAATAAGGCGAGTGATCGACGGTCGATAGCTTGAAAGTGGCTGATCCGCAGATCTTGCACGCATATGGCATTAATCTTGTTGGCGTGCTTTTTCTTTTCCCAAGAGGCAACAATGCCAACATTGATCTGCATCCTACAAAATATAAGGACGTTGTAAGAGGGGAAGCATAAAGCCGCAGCCGTGTGAGCAATAAAAAAGTATAGACACATGTATATATCACAGTTAGAAGATCACTTGATTACTCATCAAGGCCAAAAACCCCTCAGATAATAGCCTACCACCATTTTCTCGCTTCCCCTGCTACCCGAAGAACCAGCTTTCTTCCGCTGGTTCTGACGTTTCCGGCCCTGGGAACAATGAATCAATCTAGACGATCGAAATTTCCCAGAGACAAGCGAAGACCCAGCAAAAGGTAGTAAAGAACCTAGCCCGCCTTGACCTCGACGTTGCACTGAGATATCAACTTTTGCTTTAACCTCCGAAACGAACGGCCATGAACAATAAAAAATGTATATGCCCAAGCAATGGGGAGGGGGGTTTTTTTATATTGGCCTCGAGCCAGAGCAGAAAGCTAAAAAGAATGGCGAGCCCAGGCTAAGCCTGAACAGGGACAGGTCATGCTGGAGAGTCCAGGAAAAAATAACAGGGAATGATTCCAATCAGGAGCGAAGCGAGTCATGATGGAGTAGAAGAAGAGAGGCTTGAGCCCCCTTCTCCCTTCCTTCTTCTTCTAACTCTTTGCTGGTTAAATTGCCAAGCAGGCAGAGCTTTCAATAGGCAGGTTTTTTTCGTTTCTAGTGCAAACCATGTGTAGGAAACAAGGGTCTGCATATGGCGTGTTTTGTTTCGGATTCGCAACAAGGACCAGCGCTGTAGTGTGTTGTCATCGTCAGAGAAATCCCCAGATGTGCTGCTATCGGGTGCTAATCACGACCAGTGGCCCATCATCTGGACGGTTGAGTCCATTCAATTTACTTATCTTGGACACGACAAACAAAAAAGCAACCCAGGACGCGTCTATCGGGACAAGAATATTGGATTTCTTGAGAAGCCCGGGCCTTGGACGAGACCAATTTGGTAGGTGACTGGATCACGGACAGCCAGAAAGCTGTGGCCTTGGTTCTAGTATGCATTACCGCTTCAGGTTGATGAGGCTTGGCTCCGCCATGATCAACCTGAAGCTTTTCCGGGGGCGCGGTTCAATATGACGAAGAGAAGAGTTTCATGACTTGGCGCATAAAGCTATCGTCATCATCATCATCGCCTGTTTTTCCGTAGGCTTTTCTCCCCTGTAGGTTTTTCCAGTTTCTCGCTGTTCCGGGGTGTTATGGCTACTGGCTTCTGCCCGACGACATGCCAATACCAGCCGACACAGTACCCATATCGCCCCGGAAAGGAGGCGGTTATGAGTTGATGGCATGAGTCTGGGCCATGTAGCAGCAGTACCGATGGCCGTGTTCGAGAAAGCAAAAGGCCCGGCAATGTAGGCAACAGGGCTCGAGATGCGGCCTATCTATTAGTCGCTCATATGGCAACAGCTATCCAGCCCGGGAGAAGCGACCACCGATGTGTTTGCTCAGCCCAGAGACACCGACCCTAATCGAAGCACAGCGTCAAGTCAGATGCGACAAAAGCACACCAAGGCTAGGAATCACGAACAATGAAACGAGGAACTGGTACTCGCGGAGGAGGAGGAGGGAGAACAAAAGCGGATTATGCAAGGATGTGGAGAAACTTACATAGCCCGCGCGGTCACGTGACGACGAGGCAGTAGGTGTCTTGATAATGTCTGTCTTGCTCAACAACCACTACGATTAAGATGCTTGCGTGCGTGTGTATTGATATGTCGCAAGATATGTTTGTTTTGTTCAAGTGAATCGAGGGGTAGGTTCTCTATCTCTTCACAGCTTCGCGTACCACGTATCTACGTCAAGCATTCACCCGACGTTATTCCGAGTGGAGCTGGAACCTCCACGATGCATATATATAATCTTCTTTTCGCTGGTTACGCACAATTCCGTTTCGGATATGCAACAGATGCCAGTGAACATGGATATTCTCCTGTTACGCAGCCCCGGACCCTGGTGCAAGAAGACGCTAGCAATTTGCATTTCTACTGCCCCCACAACATCAAAGTGTACGGATGGAGGTGCAATACGAGACACTTGGGCTCGAAATAGCCAGCCGACATTTGCAGACAGCTGGCAGCGATGACGTACCTGATAAAACGAAAACTACGTACCGACACGGTATCGTTGGACAAGGTGTACCAAAAGGACGGAAGCGTCTAACACACGCAGTAACAGAAGAATGAGAGAAATGCCGTCGGTTGTTCCATTTCCTAGGCCAAACGCACATAAGAAGAGCGTCAACAAGCAGGCGCACGGTGAGCGGCGTGGCCTACTCCTGTCCACAGAGAGAAAATAAAAATAAAAGTGGAATTATGAAACATGCGACAGGCCCACGTTGTTGTTTTCTCCGGGTTATTTTTATTTTTATTTCCATTTCCATTTCCATGTCATTTTGCTTTTCCAAAAGTCATGGAAAATGAAGGGCGACGAGAGCAAGGCTGAAAAGGAGCGCAAGTAGAGGAGGAACAGTGAGAATCACAATACAGCAGGCCCATAAATAGCCAATGATGCACCGGCTCCACGATGGCAGCAGCCGGAGGCCAGCACTGCGCTTTTGGGTGCGCCCAAGCCACATGTCTAGCCAGCACATGATCGCCATCCTGTACTTCAGGCGCCTTAGGGCACGCATGCAAACGCAAAGCGACCCGCTTCTTCAGTGCCCGTTGCTGTCACAGGCACCTGCCGAGCAAGGCGCAGATTACCAGAGACGAAGCACTCCCAATGTACAACAAGTGGATAACCGACTTGAGAAGGACGAAAAAGTGGCCGAGAGCACGGGGCAGGAGAATGGGTCGGCCGCGCAGAGATGGCAAGGCAAGTAATAGTGTATGTACATTGGAGAACACAGAAAGAGGGAACGGTCCGCTAGGTGCCATGGCCAATAGCGACGCAGGTACCAGGAACAGCCAGCACTCGCTTTGATCTGAAACAGACTAAGAGGGCACAGCCAGTGTGCAGAGTCCATACGGACAAATCCGTGGTATAGGTTGAGCCGCACCCACGGCATAGACTAGACGGCGAGTTAATTGCGATGAAAAGATGAGCAAGCCGAGGAAGAAGGCAGGAGAGGAGAGGAGAGGAAAGGAAAAGAAAGAAAGAAAGAAAAAAGAAAAAACACCGTCATCTGTCCAGCCAGTGGGCGATCCGCTTTGGCATTAGAGTTCATCACTGTCACTGATGGAAGAAGTGCTCAGGTCTGTTTTGGCCAATTAGGGGCGACTTGTTCCTGAATGTGGGGCCGTGTAACTGATGCCCCGTTGCAGAAGCGGTAGTAGTAGTACTATTTGGTGCCTTAATATCCATGCTAATTTGTGACCCTGTGTGTATGTTGTTTGTACCTGTACAAGTTAAATAAGCTGCCAGCCAGGGTAAGCGCTAACTTCTGCCAGCAAGCGGCGACTGAGAACTTTGCAAAATGAAGATGCAGCCATGGAATCGACGGATTCAAGCTTTCTTAGTGGGCAAATTTAGTCTGCAGCTCTGCAGCGCAGGTAGGCATCATAATCAAAATGCGCAGCTGGCATGTAATGTCCTGCGCTAGGGAATTGTCTCTAGGCAAATGCATTCTCTCGTAGCCGTTGTAGATCCCAATGTGCTTGGTTGCACTGGGGCGAAAAAGAAAAAAGAGCCCGACAGTAGTTTGCAGACCATATGCAGCCAGGGGTTGCAGGGCTGGAGCTCTTTAGAGTCCGCCGGGTTCCTTCTAAGGCAAGGACGGCCAAAAGAGCACAAAAGGCCCTGGGGGCACTTGGGGGAAGAAACGGAAACGAGATCCGGGGTGGAGACAGAGATTTGACAAACAACGAGGGGGAAGCAGAGCACAGCCCGTGGAAAAGCAGTGTGGTGTATCCGTGTCGTCACTTGCAGAGAGCCAAAGGGGAAGAGATGACATCAATGCTATGGGCAGGCCGCAAAGAAGTGGCCCTCTGGTGGCCAAGCCCACCTGCGCCAGTAGGCACGTAAGGTGTCCGTCTGTATGTAATGCAGGACAAATCTTAGGGCATTCATTACATTACATCACTTGAGGAAAGAGAGAGACAGAGACAGAGACAGAGACAGACAGAGACAGACAGAGACAGAGCCACCATACGCAGAGAGAAGAATCAGAGGGCGAAAAAACAGCCCAACATCAGGAGACACACACAAAGGGCGGTGGCTAACATGGCTGAGCCCGGCACGTAACTGAGATATGTAAGGATAAAAGGTTGTTTCGCACAAGTGGGGAGTGAAGGGAAATAAGAGAAGCAGAAGCCCTAGGAGCTTAATGCACGTTGTAGAGATGTAACCGTGTAAGGGGGGAGAAACAGATTTACGGGCAAAAAGTCTTGGCCGGCGGTGGCTATTGGTCTGAGATAGGATAACGTGACAAGGTACGGGATAGTGTAGGGTCGGCGTGCGGGTTACGGTTGACGTGAATGTGGATGCTGCTGTGGGTGGTATAGATGTGATATAAACCAAAGAACAAGGGCGAGACATAGATATGTGGTGCAGCGTAACGTGGGGTGAGCACACCACATATAGAGAGCGTATAGAATGGGACTGTATTGCCAGGCAATCTGGGCTGGGCAGGGCATGCCATATAATACCATGCACAATAGACGTAGAACATGCCAGGAGGAGCTTAGCATTCTCCGCTCTTCTCCTTTTCCCGTCTTTTGCTTGGCCGGGTCTGACACCTCATGTTTCTGGCTCTGGCTTGGTGAGAGAATTTGTTGGGCTATAGGGCAGCACGCCCAGAGACCACAAGGGCGACAAGGAGCCAAGAACGGCTTTAGCTTCTGGAAGTTTCTCGGAGAAGGGCCAGGCCATGAAGGGCGGCCCTAGGACGAAGAGGCAAGCCAAGCCACAGTGAAGAGCAGCGAGGGCGACAAAGGAAGAAAACATACGAGGTGGGAATGGAAGGCTCATAGAAGCGGAGGCAAAACGAGAGGCATGTCGGTGCTTGTGCTCTTTTCTTCTTTTTCTTTTGCGGACACGCGTGGTTGGGGTGGGAGGGCTTTGCTGGTGTGTTTATGGATTGTTGGTATTTATAATATTGCTGGAAAGGTTGGACTTGATGATATTACAGAGCGCCGATCGGAGAGTGCGCGTGCGTTGGGGAGGGGAGGAGGGAGAGCAGGAGGGAGAGCAGGAGGGAGAGGAGGAGGGAGAGGAGGAGGAGGAGGAGGAGGAGGAGGGTGTATGTGCGTGGGGATGGTGAAGGGCTGGCAACAGTGGGCTGTGATTCTCACAGTACCTTTGTCGCTATACGTCTACGGCTGCCGGCAAGTATATATGACAGCACTTGTGTGCTATAGCTATAGCGCTTATCGGCAGCAAGTGCCCCTGCAGAAAGGAGGCAGGAGGCAGGAGACGGCAGGAAAAAAAAAAAAAAAAGACAGAAGCGGACAGCCTGGCGATAACAGGCGACGAAAACTTTTTCCCTCTTTCCTTCTCTATTCTGCGGTCTTTGTCTTTACCACCCGCTGCATATACCCCTCCTTTGACCTTTGACCTTCGACCTTCATCCTCGACCTTCGCCTTCGCCTTCGCCTTCGCCTTCGCCTTCGCCCTTCGCCCTCGACCTTCACCCTCGACCTTGACTCTCCCGCCATCATGCCATGCCATCGCCGTCATCGTGGTTGTCCTTCTTTTTAGTTGTTCCTCTGCGGCGTGGCTCTATTTTTGCGCTCGCTTCTTATTTTCTTCTGCACTCTGGGAACTTGGCTTATATGCTCTGTTTATATGTTGTGCTTTTCATGCAACACAATGCATTACTCTGCGATTCAAGGCCATGCCTCCAGATTCCACATTGGCACCCTCTCCCTTCTCTGCTCTTTCGCAGCTCTGCTCCAACCCCAAAATTCTCACCAACCGCTATCACAATCAACACCAAGACCCTCGCTTTGCTCCCAGCCCTGTTCCTGGCCAAAGCACCTTGTACAGGCCCCTGCCTCCTCCCCCTGGTCCTTCTGGCTACTCTCTCGGATCATCCTCATCCTCGTCCACCACAACATTCACTTCTACTTTTTCTGCTTATTTTATTTCTTTTTTATCTCGCCCTCTTCTTATTTCCTCTTTTATCTTTGGCATGCTGTTCTTGGTGCTGTTCTTTCTTTGTTTCTTCCTGTCTTTTATATATTGTCTATCCTTTTTTTTCCGCCCTGTCATTCTCTGTCTCTTTGCTTGTCTCTTTCCTTGTTTAATTCTTCTGTTCTCCTGCTTGCTCTTTTCCTTCTTTGCTTTGGTGATAGCTTTGCTGGTCGACTCAACAAGTCTACCGTCATCACCAGTTGTTACTTGCACTCCCTTGCGCCGTGTGGACTTGCTTGTTCTAGCTGGCTTCCTGTCGTTCCATACTCTCTCTTTGTTCTCCCTTGCGTCTAGAGTCGGCCTCCATTTCATTCTTGCTGGCTCCGTCCTACGTTTGCCCTTTCCGGCTTCTCCTTCCACATTCTGATAAGTTGGAAATGCGTTTGCCGGTACCTGCTGTCCAGCGGGACGTTCCTCCAACCATTTACAACAGTGTCCAGTCATCCATTTTTACCTCGCCTTCTACGACAACCACTTCATTATATTCTCCTACTCGCCCTACCGCCAACATGAACTCCTTCGATTTGCGTGAAGAATCCGACTCAGGCTTGGCTGTCGACGAACAAGGTGTAAGCTTCTATTCTATACCGCCCTGATGCTCAGGTCTGTCTCTAACACACCCTTCAGAGCAGTGATGTCCCCTTGTCTATAGTCCCTACGTCTGTAAACGAGCTTGCAGGCCTCCCTTCTCAGATCACTGAGGTCGAGGGCTCTTTAGCAGATAGCACTGCTGGTTTGGCACTAGCCGGCGTGCCCACTACCCAGGCTTCCACAGCTGTCAACTCCGCTACTGCTTCGCAAACTGAAGCTGCCCCGACATCCGGTACCGCTGACCCAGACTCGGGCTCTGATTCTGGCCTGTCAAGCGCCGGCGTTGCAGGCATTGTCATCGGTCTCTTGGGCTTGATCCTTGTTGTTGGTCTGGGTGCTTACCTTTTCCTACAACACAAGAAGAAGCAGGCCCAGCGTAAGAGGCTTATGGATGAGAAACCTGATTTCCTCACATCCATGAACCCTAACGGCTCTGCTCCTATTCGACCCGCTCCCCCTACCGGCCCCGGCAGCAGCCTCCGCGACACTTCTGGCTCTGGTCCTAGTGTGCCTCTGAAGGATGTTGCCGCTGCTGCATCTGCTAGCCCCTCTGACTCTACTCCTTCATCTGCCAACCCTGACTCCTCTAGTCTGCGTGAATCTCAGACTGAAACCAACGCCGCAAACCCCTTTGGTGCCAATGCTGAAAAGATTGATGTTCTTGAGTCACAGAACCCCTTCTCTGACGGGGACAACGCTCAGCCTGAATTCAACCTGCCTGATTCCAAGGACGCAACTGCCACTGCTGATGGTGATGCTACTGCCACCAGCACTTCCGCTACTACTGCTGCTGCTGCCGCCTCCGCGGCCCCTACCTTGACGCGCCAGGCTTCTCGCCGCCATGACTCTAGCAAGCTTGACCTGACTCTGCCCGTCAACAAAGGCCTTCCCGGACCGCCCAGCCCTACTGGAAGCGACTACAGCGTGAATATGATTCCCGATGGCCAAGAGCCTCCCCAGACCGAAGGCGCTGCTGCTATTGCTGCCGCTGGAGGCCCTGCCATGTCTGTTGTGCATCGCGTCAAGCTTGACTTTGCGCCGTCTATGAAGGATGAGATGGAGCTGCAGACCGGCCAGCTAGTGCGCCTGCTGCATGAGTACGACGATGGCTGGGCTCTGTGCATCCGACTCGATCGCTCGCAGCAGGGTGTTGTCCCCCGGACGTGCCTGTCGGACCAGCCCGTCAAGCCGCGCGCGTCTACCAGCAAGCCCCCTGTTTCCATGAACAACTTTGTTCTGCCTTTACCCGAAGACGGCCGTAGCCCATCACCCGGCCATGCCTACTAAATGGCGATATCGCCTGTGAATTCTTTCATTAATAAGTTATTTGCTTTCTTTGTTTCTTGGGCGGCGTCTTGTTAGGGCTGTGGCATCTGCATAAGGATGGGTTGTCCTCAACAATCTTTTGAGGCCTATTTCGGGCTTACTGGCATGGGATATTTGGGGGAAATGGTCATTTGTTTTCCCACCTCTCTTTTCAAGGGGGGAAGGACTTTTGTTTTTCTTTTTTCTTTCTTTTGGTACAGCGGGCGTTCTGGGTTCTTTTCTTTGTCATCACTGCCTCTACCCCTGGACACAAAGGTCTTCAGCTGGGTAGCTTGTGCTTTACATCATACACTCGTTATATTCCCCCACGGGTCTCCCCGGACCTAATTCCTCCAATCTAGTTATACTTTGATATAAACGACGCGCGGCCAATCCATTGGCCGGTCACAGCATGAAATTAAATTAATCTTCTTGATATATTCTCGCATTTGGAGGGCTTGCGCGGTTTAATGTGTCTGGTCCGTCGGCCCCCTTCTCTATTTGTATGACCTGTTTGTGCTAAATATATCAACTAAACTGAATGGACCTGCATGTTGTACAAGATACAGGCTACTTGTGTGTGTGCTGTGCTACAGCTGATACCTTGCAGCTAACACGGGTAAACGCCACATAGAAGAGATGCTTATTTTTATGAGCACGTTAAAATGAGTAGACTCCTTCAAAAGCGTACACATGACACCGTCCAACACCACCCAACGCAACGCTACGCTAAATCACGCTCATATCTATCCACTTCAGTTTTAAAAAATCTTGTTCATAGCCTGATGCGCCAACTCCACGCCCAAGAACGTCGCCGCATTTGCTGGCACCGCACGCGCTAGTGCCGGTCCGAAGCCAGGGAAAAACGCCTTGTACCCGCCCTTGGCAAACAGCTCGCGGACAACACTACCAATTGTAGCGTTGCCCTCGGCTGTCTGCAGCCGGCTCTTGACAGTGTCAATGGGAAACACGGGAACCCACATGGCGACGCCGGCCGCGGCGCCGGCCACGGTGATAGCGCCCAGCGACAGGTCGCCGGTCGGTTTGCCCGCGCTATCGGTGGGTGTCAGCCGCCGCTTAATGATCTCGTACGTGGCAAAGTACGCAGCACTGCCGGGCCCGTCACGCGCCAGTGTCGCGGCGCTTCCGCGGAATACACTTCGTAGGCCTCCCTCGCGATACAGTTGACGCACGACGTCAAGACCGCCCGAGTACTTGGGCTTCTCGCCGGGAGCAAGTGTTCGCTGGCCCTGAACCTGCAGGATCACCTTGACCCGCTCAAAGGGCGCGGTGATGGCGGTCATGGGCACGGCAGAGAAAAAGCCGGCCGCAGAGATTTGCGCGATCGTGAGGGAGCCGTCAGTGTTGGACGGGAGCGCATGGCGGACGAGGTCTTTGCCGAGGTCGTAGCCCCAGAAGGAGACAGCAACTATACAAGGGAAGCAGGCAAGCCAGCAGTTAGTACGAGGCGAATTGCAAGCCACCAAGGCAATGCCAACTGAAGAGACTGGGAGGAAAGAGGGAGAACGCACACATGGGAGTCACGCCAACCAGTGGCGCACTGACTCCGGCATACAGCCCACGGCGAAGCCCATCCTTCGCTACACTTTTCTTAACCACATCGATGGCTCCGCTGTAAACACCGCGCTCAGCTGTTTGCAGGCGCACTTTTACCAAGTCGAACGGGTGGCCGACAACAACAGCACAGACGCCACCAAAGCCGCCAGCGACGAGCGAGCGCACCTGGGCTAGAAGCGCCGACTCCGCAGGAGCTGTGGCGGAGGGTTCGTTGTTTTTCGAGGTCGTCATTATGCGTTGCGAGCGAGCGAGCGAGAGAAAGAGAGTAGCTGTCTTGGTTGCGTGGACAGAGATCGAAGAGCGGTGTTGAGAGACTGAGCGGAGCGAAGCGGAGGCAAAAAACAGAGAACGCCGTGAAAAGATTTCTTGTGTTCTAAAAGAGGAAAGAAAAGATGAGGAAAATAAAGAGGAGAGAGGGGAAGGAGAAAAGGTCGCGAATGGCAAAAGTGGGCTATGATGCAATTAATCAAGGCAAATCAAGGAAAGGCGTCGAGCTTTCGGTCGGTTGTGCGCTCGGCACGCGGCTGTTGCGACCCAGGATTTTCTTCCTTCCTCTCAGGGAAGCCACCACAACTGACGTTTGCAGCAAAAGCGAAGAACAAAAGAAACTGGCCAAAAAGCAGGATAATGTTGGGGGCAAAGGAGAAGTAAAAAGGGGAAGAAGAGGAAGAAGAGGAAGAAAATAACGAAAATAACAAAAAGAACGAAAGCGAAAAAATAGGCAGGAGGCTTTCGGTGGTTTTATCAAGAGACCTAGAACAAGGAAACTACCGAAACAAAACCAAGGCCGCCCCAGAACCAAACAAGAGCGCCCCCCGCCCCGACATGTCTTTTAGCCCGCCTTCACCCTCCAATAGTCGGTCATCTTCTTCCCTTCCTCCCTTCCTCCCTTCTTCTATTCTTTGTTCAGCCCCACCCGCCTCGCAGAGCCCCTCGCTCTCCAGCTTTCGCGCCCCACATCTACCCTTTACCTCACCTTCCTCTTCATGTGAATGGCCCTTTGTGTGTCTACACCATTATCGTGCTATCTTTGCTGGTTTCTTTCTTTTTCGGAGAGGGCACTATGAAGTTTGGAGAAACAGGAAGCTGGGTGTGAGTGGATGGACAAAAGGAGTAAGGATAGTCGTCATGGAGGCGGTGGTAGTAGACTGGTGAAAAGGAAATGGAACCCTGGACAGAAAATCAATCACACGCCCGCCCAGCTTCTCGTCTCGTTGTCTCGTGTGCTCGCCTCTAGACCTCGGCTCAGACAAACTTCACACACAAGTGAACGCTCGCTCAACTCGTCTACTTGGCAAAAAGAGGAGACCTCCCCACGTTACATCTGACATACACCAACTGCTGCTGCAGCGACATTGTTATTATTTCACGTAAACATCTAACATGTGAAAGGCAGGGGTTGGGATTTAGAAACAAGTAGATGCACCGCAGTCAATTGGGCGCAGGAGAAGAGAAGAGAAGAGATATAATTTACTAGCTAATTCATGATACAAAAATCTGATCAAGCCTGGAAAAGACACTACAGGAAATGCCCAAAAACAAGAGAAACACAAAAATGGCTATGGGCGCAATGAAATAAACAACGTGGGAATCAAAGAAACATGCTGAGTGGTGTATGTATGTATATGTGCGGGTGCGTGTGCGGGTGCGTGTGCTGTGTTCATTTGTCATAGGGTGCTGTGTTTTTGCTGCAGGAGGGGCACGAGACTATGCTTCCAGGCGTTATCGATATTATTGCAAGCCCGTCCCCTCACGCGCGTTCGGCGTTGCCATGCTCATCATGAGCCGGGGGCACCCCACATGCGGCTCGTCGAAATGCGCGAGCGAATCACGGGCTCAACGTTACCCGACGTATCACCAAAGAAAGGTGAAATGAGAGGCTCGCGAATAGGCGATCCCATAGGTGAGTGGATGGGCGACCGCACAGGGGAGTTGCCGAGTCGCGACGCCCGGCTGTCCAGCATCGATGTAGAGCCCATGCTTGTAGTAGCAGTCTCAGAGAACGAGGTCAGCGAGATTTCAAAGCTCGGCAGTGCATTCGTTGTGGCTGAAAGTGTAGGAGGTTTTGTTTCCATAGGACAGTCAGACGATAGCGGCGCAAGTGTTGGAGAGGCAAGAGGGGAGTGCATGGAGCTCAGAGTCGATTTCAAGGCCAACGTTGGACTGGCGCGACGTGAAGTGTTCTGCGAAATGGGCGGGGTGAACTTCCTCTTGTTCTCAAAATCAGGGAAGAAGTTGTCTTCATCATCATCCTCCATCAACACACTGTTGCCGCTGGTCTTGCGGTTCGTGATACCCCATAGCCCACTGCCCCCTTTGTTCGTTGACAGCGTAAGCGGCGGCAACGAGGATATCGACGATGCCATAGATGACGGCGCAGTTGTTGTGGTGGCAGTGCGGTCGTTAGACGGCAATATCCCACCACTGTATGAGCTTGACGTTGACAGCGGAGAGCTAAGTCTACCTGCTGGTGTAGCGTTAGAAGAACTCTTCTTCATCGACAAAACCTTAATGTTAGAAGAGGCAGCTTTGGCGGTGGAAGTCGGGGCGGGTTCCATGTTCTTAGTCATGCAACCATCGTCGCGTTTCTTCATGAAGCTTGTTACGCCACTGCCAATAGTAATGCCGCCACTGATGTTGTCATTGCCACAGCTTGTGGCATCGTCCTGGTTAGCGGAGCTGAAGCGATAGTCCGCATCATCTTCTTTGCGGGGGCTAAACAGCCCGATTTCTGGCAGCCCAAAAGACGCCGACATTGACGAGCTACGATTATGGGACCACATGGAGTTTTCGGGTCGGGACAGAATCTTGGGGGCCACTACAGGCGGTGGCGCAGCCGAGCTTGTCATAGTCGACACTCTTCCGCGGCTTACTGCAGGCCTGTTGATGCCAAAGCTCCATGATGGGATCACGCCTGACCGAACAAGCCCAGCAGAGCTAGATGCAGTTCTGAGGTGCTCTGTGCTGGCAATAAGGCGCATATCATAATACTGGTGCACAGGAATGCTGTTCTTGACGGTATGGAGAGACGTATCGTCGGTTTGGTCCGAATTAGGGAGCCAAGGCGACATGTGCTCGTACTCTGAGCCAGTCTTGCGCACAGCCATAGTCAGCGAAGCCATGCTCACATCCATAAGTGCGGGCTGATGGGTCATGGCGCCAATAAGTGCATTGCAGCCGGCACCATGGGACACCATAATGACAACAGACTCGATATCGACGTCATCGTCGCCGTCTTCCGACCAAGTGTCTTCTATCTTGTCCTTTTCAGCAGCGCCGCGAATGTGGGCAATGTCGGCGGCATCCTCAGTAGTTGAGTACCAATCCACAAGACCCTGAAGACCCTTGCGGAAGCGGTTGTGCATAGAGGTCCATTCTTCGGGAAAGGTGGCGCCGTCGCCCCAGTCCAGATCGGAGCCAGACGACTCCCATTGGTAATCAAACACGATGCATGAATCTCGGGCATGGGCTACATAACTATCGGGGATTTTGTCACTGGAGGAAATAGCATAGTGTGGGACAGGGGCAATGTAGCCGAGTTCGCCCAGTGGTCTTGGAGGGGGCAGATCTTCAGTTTCAGGGTCAGAGTCCTGGCCCTCAAACGGGTCCTCAGGCACGGCAACAGTGTTGGCTGCAACTCTACCGCCAGTCCACAGCTGAGGCGCCAGGTGGGAGGCGGCTACGGGCGAGGCCATGGACTGGTTAAAGTTTTTGGCATATATTTCTCGCTTGAGTAGCTGGGCTTTGGCATTAGCGATCATGGTGGATGATTTAGGCGGGGGTTCAATAGTTTCATAGTATCCGGCGGAGAGCCATTCTCCTAGAAACTCATCGAGACGCAAGATGGCTTTGTGGAAGTGGTGATGGTGCTGGGAGTCTAGGCTCTCTAGGCTGTCCAGGCTGTCCAGGTTGGGACGTGTAGAGCCTGACCCGGTGGGCTTGAGGATGGGGCTTGGGATGACGACTTGATTTGGAGAGCCTCGCCGGGTTGTAGGCATAGTGGGTGGCCCTGTTGTTATAGGCTGTGCGAGACCAGCACTGATCCCGATGGAGGTCTGGACGCATCGGAGAAAGGGGGAGCTGTGGATCGCAACCTTGAAGCGACGACGGCGGGGCTTTTGGGGGGCGGCGGCGGCGGCGGGGGAGGAGATAGAAGGCGAGAGGGTGGGTGATTGGGGCGCATCGCTTTCGGCCTCAGCCTGGGCAAGGATACTAGCGATGCGGGCGCCAACGGCCCGAGCCTGAATCCAGCCAGAGTAACAGAGCGGGGTGTCGTAGGGCATGGGAGAGGACTCAGCCCAGGTTTTGTCAGCGACATCGAGGCGCATGCCGTGTCTGTGGGAGGGCAAGTTAGTGAGGAAACAAGAAGGAGGGGCAGCGGATAAAGGGGGCTAGAAGTGGCGAGCCAAGGCACGACGTACCGGACGACGAATATGTAGGCTGGAGGCTTTGCCATAGTGCGATAATGATGGCGGGCGTGTTTCTGTGAGTGAGCGAGAGAAAGAGGGTACAGCGAGGAAGGATACAAGTTTTCCGGTGGGCTTATTCGAGCGTCACAAGCCAGGCTTTATCTCTCTATCACCCTTGGACATTGATTAGTCCGCAAGGGGGGGGAGGCGGGGCCGCAGTCACACGCACACTTAGAAGCTTGGGAGGACACGGAACTAGGCCCGAAGCAGTGGGAAAAAAGAATAAAGAAAAAAACAAACGAGGTAGGCGGGAGACAAAGGGGAGAAGTGTAGAAGCGAGGGTGAAAGGCGAGAGTTGAACGTTGAATGGAGAATGGAGAATGGAGAATGGATAATGGTGAATGGTGAATGGTGAATGGTGAAAGACAAACAGCGGAAGACGGAAGACGGGAAATGAAAGAATTTCAAGAAGGGAAGGGAAGAAGAGAATGCGAGGAGCGACAATGGGTGGTGAAGAGATGGAGGAGACGAAGATTTTTTTATAAATAAAAGAAAACAAGAAAATAAAGTAAATAAAACAAATAAAAAAGGAAATAAATCACGTCAGTTCGGGAAACCACAGCGTTGCTTTTAGATGGCTTGGGCTATCAAGGCAATCTTGAGGAAGGCACGAAGAAAAACAACAATAACCAAGTCTAGTTAGTGATTACTAAAACGGATAGAAAAAAACCTTATTCTTTTACGCTTATGATTTATAATGCCCCATCAAGAGCCCAGGGCCACCGCAGCGATCTACGAAGCTGCCCAAGCTACTATTGCTGATTTTTCCCATTATCCTCATCACATGCAAGGACAGGTCACAAGCATGGTGGAACGAGAGGGGACCAGAGGCAAAAGAGGGGGGCGGCCGACACATAAGATGTACTCTTCCCCTCAACGTCATCCAGGTCGCTGCCATCCATCATAGCTTTTTCGCCCTTCTTTCCCTTCACAAAGGTCCTTCGCTTCTGCATGTGATAGCTATCCTGTCCAATTCATTTCGTCTTAACTCACGGCCCACACACGCATGGACCAGCTGTTTTTCTGCCAAGAGGCGCATAGCTTCTTCTCCCTTTGCCTAGGATTGCTCAGACAACGATGCTCTTTGCTCTTACGATTACACAGACACTTACTTGCTGGCCGTTCTTGTGCCCAACCGAGGGACTGGGTCTCCTGGAGACGCCTGCTAGTGCTCGCAGCAAGACATAATAGCATAGGGGCTTTTCAAACACAGGCAACACTGCGAAAGCCAGAGAAAAGAGAAACAACCCGCCAGTCAATATCTCACTCCTCCCCGCACTCCTCAAACAAAAGCACCATCTTTCTCCTCTGCATCCCGTTCTCCAATTTCACCTTGTTGATCAAGTGTTACCATTGTCTGGTGCTTATGGGCTGATAAATGGCCTTTCTTTGAGTCCTAACCGTTTTCTCATCTCGGCTGGTTGTCCTTAGCTTGACGGCTAAATTCAAGCAAAACCCTACTTTTTTTTCTTTCTTTTTCCTTTATCCCTTTTGCTTTATTTTCCTCCCCAGTAACCCTAATCCATTTCCTCATCCGCACATTAGTCAGCCATCCATCATCATCTCCCTTGAGACCGAGCTTCAAAGCTTCCCCCTGGCCTCCGTGTACCGCTATCCATCACGGCTCTCTGTACAACAACCTCCGCCGTCTCTGCCCTCCTTAGCCTGGAACAGCAATTTCTTACTGCACTGCATGCACCCCGCCGTTCAAAACTATTATCCCCACCATGAAAATCCCCGTCCTTCAAGGCCTGTTGGCTCTCTCTCTTGCGGTCGCCCAGCCGGCAATCGCGGCTGAGCATACTTCTAACTGGGCCGTGCTTGTCGGCACTTCGCGCTTCTGGTTCAACTACCGCCACATGTCCAACGTGCTGTCTATCTACCGTACTGTAAAGCGCCTGGGCATTCCCGACTCCCAGATCATTCTTATGCTGCCTGACGACATGGCATGTAACCCACGCAATGCCTTTCCCGGAACAGTCTACAGCAACTCCGACCGCGCCGTCGACTTGTACGGCGACAACATTGAGGTTGACTATCGTGGCTACGAAGTCACCGTCGAGAACTTCATTCGCCTGCTGACTGATCGCGTCGACCCTGAGATGCCACGGAGCAAGCGCTTGTTGACCGACGACCGTAGCAACATCCTGGTGTACATGACCGGCCATGGCGGCAACGAGTTTTTAAAGTTCCAGGATGCCGAAGAAATCGGCGCCTTTGACCTGGCCGACGCATTCGAGCAAATGTGGGAGAAAAAGAGGTCAGTATTCTCAACCATCAACCCCCCCCCCCTCATCCCATTGCGCGCCTATCGCTAACACCGGTGCCCGACCCTTCCTCTAGATATCACGAGATCCTCTTCATGATCGATACCTGCCAAGCAAACACTATGTACAGCAAACTTTATTCTCCCAATATTATCGCCACCGGCTCTTCTGAGCTTGACCAGTCGTCATACTCTCACCACGCCGACAACGACGTAGGCGTGGCTGTTATTGACCGCTATACCTTCTACAACCTCGAGTTCCTTGAAAACCAGGTCCAAGATATGAGTAGTAAAAAGACCGTTGGCGAGCTGTTTGACTCGTATGACCCTGCCAAGATACATTCCAATCCGGGCGTGCGGTATGATCTTTTCCCTGGCGGAGCGCCCGAGGCCCGCTCACGCCTGATCACAGACTTCTTTGGCAACGTACAGAACGTGGAAGTTCAGGGCACCCGCAATGTGTCATTGGAGATGGACATGGTGCAGCTGAGCAAGACCATTGCTGAGCTGAGACGACTTGCCGACGAGGAAGACGCCCAAGAAGACACGAAACACAAGCAACAGTCTGCCCGCTTTTCGTCTTCATCCTCCTCGCGCGCTTCTTCGTCGTCTGTCGCCAGCTCGCATTCCAAAGCCCTGGCCGGCGAGTCTATTCGACAGCCGCAAAAGAAAGTCATCCGCTTGGCGCCTGCTACATCCCTGGAAGAGGGCAACTGGTGGCAGAAAAAGATTGTCGGTGCAACAGTAGTGGCTGGCTGTGCGGCGCTCTGGAGCATTTCAGCCTATCTTGGTGCCTGAAGCATGGTCTTATGGGTTAGGATGGGTCGTGATGTAATGTCCATGTTACTGATTTTTTGGCTTCCTTGGCGTGCTTTGATTTTATGGAGTTTGGCGTCGTCGTCTGATAGACAAGTCCGGTTTCTCGCATTGTGTATAATAGTATCTGTAGAGGCAGATGAAGCATCATCAGGGCTAAGTAGTGTGCAAAGCTTCACACTGCCGTATTGTATCTGTTTTATTTTCACATTGCTTTATCGATTCTTAGTTATTCACGTCATGGCGGTGATGATGTCAGATTTAGACAGTCCTTGGTGGAGCTCAAATCTGGAAAAAGAAATTAAAAAAAAAAAAAAAAGACACAGAACTCTCACATTTTCTTAGTTCGTTTTAATTTCAACCGCTTCCTCCTCCACAACACAATCCACAACTTCTCTTGCGCGCCTAAAATTCTCAAGATTGCTTCAATGACAGACCAAGTATGGCTTCCCATCATCTCATCATCATCTAGTTGTCAACAGCAAACACTAACCCTGGCATAGATACCAACCCTAAGAACGCTTTCTCTACGCACTCGTCCACTGAACACCCACGCCCTAGCATGGTCTGACGATGCCGAGCTGGCTGTCGGTGCCGATGAGTCTATCCATGTTTTCCTGCCCGAGTTCAGCGTCGCTGCTTCGCAGACTCAAGCCGCGTCTACCCCAACGTTGCCTTCACTGGCTGCTGCTACTGGATCTACAACTGCCGCTCCCAGCGCTGCTGTCTCGCGCGAACAGTTCTTCTCTACCAAGCTTCGTATTCCCATCCCAGCAGCTATAAACCCCCGCATTAATGCACACATTGCAACGCAGAATGCGGCGGGCGAAAAAGCCGCCCCGGGAGATGAAACTGGCCTCTTGGCCACAGGTGCGGGCCAGGCCACGCGACTGCGGACCGTCGATGATGACGACGACGAAGAAGACTATGAGAATGAGGATGACGCAGGCGTTGACCGCGATGACGCTGGCTACGGCTGCGGCCCTGTTACGGGTTTCGGCGGCTCGCTGAACCAGATTGTCGCATTGGCTTGGTCGCCGTCTAATCTGGGCCTAAACGGGCGCCCTGTGCTGAGTGCTGTGCTGACATGTGGTACAGTGCTGGTATACGGCGAGGCACAAGCAGACAAGGAGGATATGCCAATAGGAACGCTGCGCGAGCGCTCGTTTGAGCGCTGGAAAATCCTCTGGGGTATCGGCGGGCCACTGCCGGGCGTGGGGTGGAGAGATCGTGTAAAGGCGTGGGCGTGGGCGAAAGAGGTTGGCTGGGGTAAAGCATTGGCGGCATATGTGACGGATATAGAGGAACTAGTGGTGGTGGCGGTTGTGAGGGATGGTGAAAGCTTGGCGGACTGGAAGATCAAGGAGGTTGCTAGCTTCCACGCCGCTGGCCCACATGAGAAAGTCGATGTGAGTGCGCATTGCGAAATACCACAAGGTGCAGGATGACGTTCTGATAATATGTGTGTCTAGGTTAACGACCCAGACTATGTCCCCTCAGCATCTCCGTTTGGCCTGCGATGGAGCCCATGGGCACAAACCGCGGACGGCACAACAGCTACGCTTGGCTATGTGGCGAACAATTACATTGGCTTTCGGCGGCTGACCATCTCGTCATGGGTAGATGGCCAAGACCCAGTTATCAAGACTGATGAGGCCGACTCCGAGGGCCTGTGCCTGCATCTCGGGACGGACTCCTTTTTTGAATGGGAGAATACAGTGTTTCAAGATGGAGACTCGTTGTCTTGCCGCGGCATAATAGCTACTCCATTCCATGCGAAGCCGTTCCAAATTTCGTTGACTAGCGAAAGAGGCGCTTCGATGCCAATGCACACGGTTGCTGATTGTGGAACGACATACCCTGATCAAGGTGGTCCAGAAAACGCCTGTCAAAACCCAATCACTGGCATGTTTGCCCCCTCTTCCTGCCGAATCCTGCTTTCCTACGATGCCTGCCATACTAACTACGCATAGGCCTTATCATCCACCCATCGCGCAAGCCCACTGTTCAATACACTCTTGTCCGCCTGTCGGCAACAGCAACCACCTCTTGGCTTCAATCCAACACTACTAGCATTCCTCAATGGGCTAACGAAATTGAGCGCCTCGTTAACCTACGCCTCCCGCCATCGATGGCCTATAAAGGCGCGCTGTCAGACTCTGAAAATGACGGCTCGGCATCCTCCTCTGCTGGTTCTGACTCTGACTCCGATGATGATCTTCAAATTGATGCTGATGCGCAAGTGCACCCTAACCGTGTGCGTATTTGGGCGCTTGCTGTGTCGCCCGCATGTGGCTCGTCCGCCTTGCTCTTTTCGCGCTCCATAACCATGTACCCGGATCGCCCGCAACGAAGCAAAGTCGCATTTGGCTGGGTGCCCGCCACTAATGCGGGCGAGGCACGCTCTACGTCTTCTGCGCAGCTTAGCGCCGAGGGCCGCGCATGGGAATGGATGTATGGGGGCGGGCCGCCGGTACCGGGCGTGTCACAGCCTTTGTATGTAGCAGCTCCGACTGCTGCAGACGGAGGTGTTAGAGGCGTGTTTGCAAACCTGGTTGGCCAGCACCAGTGCGTGTTCTGTGATGGAACGCTGCGGTGGCAAATGGGAGGGTACTACGAGTGTGTCAAGGGCCACAGCTTTGGTAAGTACAGAGGTCTCTTTTCGACCTGCCCCATGTCTTATTGTTCCTCTTCCCACGCTGTAAACGGGGCTAACACAGTGTTTCTTGTTTTTCCTGCACAGCCGGATGCACAATCAGTGGGTTGCCAATACTTTCACCTGGCATCTCCCGCATCTGTGGCTTGTGTAAAAGGCGTTGCATCACGCAGGCCGAAATAACACGCCGATTACGAGAAAGGTACGGAGAACACGCGCAAGTTCCGGAGCTGAGTCTAGTTTGCGGAGCGTGTGGTGGGAGGTTTTTGCAGTGATGATATAGATACTTGGACACATACGAGCGTAGTCGAATAGAAGCGTAGCTTCCAAGGAGTTGCATCTTTGGGCAAGTTTCTGCCTTGTATGCAAAGCACGGAAGCTCGCAGCGGTATCGAAGTAAACGAGCATTCCAAGCTATATCCATGAAAGCTTGAACGACTTGCATGGAGTCCTACGTGGTGCTTGCAGCCAAATGCTCATCCATAACATTATATCGGCGTATTTTATAAGTGCCCTGTTGCTTCCTATATTTGGAGATGGTTAAGTGTAACAGGGAGACAGACAGGTCTCCATATTTACCCCAACTTGCTTTTGCCTTACTAAGACAAGCGCTCTTTTCACAACGACCTTACTCTTCGATACCTCACTCTTTCATCACCCAACAAAGTAAGTCCGCGATGAAGGGCCTTATCTCAGCAACCGATGCCACTGCGCGTGCTTTCTTCACTTCCAAGACCTTCGCCGTTGTCGGCGCAAGCTCGGACCCGGCCAAATTCGGACATCAAGGTACGCAGATAGCCGGCTAACTCGTCGCCTCGCCTCACATGCTGACACCTCCCAGTCTTCGCTTGGTACCTCGTGAATTCACTACCGGTCACTCCCTTGAACCCTCATAGTAGCAGCATAACAGTGTCGGGCAAATCGTTTGCGACCGTGCCCGGCGTCTCTGCGCTCCCTAACCCCACTCACACAGGCGTGTCCATCATTACGCCACCGAGTGCTACACTCAAGGTGCTGCGTGATGCGCATCAGGCCGGAGTGCGAGCTGTGTGGCTGCAACCAGGCACCTGGGACGAGGCAGTCGTGGAGTACCTGGCAGTCGGGGAGAATGGCGTCTCTCCATTTGAGACGGTGGTCGCGGGGGAAGGCGGGCGTGGCCATGGCGGATGGTGTGTTCTGGTCGACGGGGAGAAGGCACTTGGTGCAGTGGGCAAGCTTTGACAGAAGCTTTCGAAAGAGGATGGGACGTTGATAACCTGTTTCCTTCAAATTCTGGGAGTCCTCTTGGCTTCCTTGTACAACAGGACTATGTAAGTGGCAAAGGAGTTATGCTTTGCTTTGGATTTGTATGCACTAAGCGTGATGTATATACTGTTATATGACGCAAATGAGAAGGCCGAGAATACTGGAAACGGCATTTTACAGAGTATATCTACCAGTAACCGCTGTGACTCGGAAGCTGGCGCCCTGATGATTCGCTGCGCTGGGCTCCAATAAGCCATTAGAAATGCCGTTGCCATTTCTGGCATTGCTCTTGTTGCTAGTCATTGCCACCTTCGCCGTCATCGTCCAAGTCTGTCATCTCCAGTCCCCCCCTTAATAGCGTATTTATCCGAGGCATAGTCAGATATTATGTATGCGTCTTATCAAGAACTACATTTCGAAGCTGGGCTTCTGAGCTCTAATACCCGTCGAACACCTAGACCACAATTCCGGCTGTCATTCCGGCAGATAGCAATTGTATGATCGCTTGGGGGCTTCGATGCCTTATGGCCGGACGAGTAGCATGTCGTGGCTTTTGCCTTTTAATTCCACTAGTCGTTGTTAGCCTGTCTAATAAACCGCCATGCTTGGGCATGAGAATATCGAGGGCAAGGCATCAGTAGTTGTAGAGGGCAGAGATACTGGTAGTAGGAGTCGTTGTGCCCGCAAGGCTAGATTGAGCTACTTGGTTCCAAGTCATTAGCAGAAATCAGAGGTCAAGAAGTATCAGCGGATGTAGTGAGAAATGATGATCGAGATTCAGCCAACGAGATTTGGTTCCTGTCCCCTCCACCCCATGCGATAGTTGTGACTAGTTACTTGTCTATGGTCCATATAAAAGTAGCTCATGCCAATCCTCAAAGCTGTGTACATAGTAGCAATATGTACGGGGAGCTTCACAAAGTGCGATTGCTGATCCTTAGTGAGATTGTTAGAGTCTTTAGACGCACATATCAGCTTGTATTTCCTTATTCAGATGTGTGAGACTGTCTGCTTTTTGTACAGATGGGCCGCGATATTTTTATGACTGAAGTGAGCTTTCGCTTGCTGCACCTGCATACCATGTGCAGGTATAGGCACGGCAGTTGGAACATGCAAAGCCCCCATTATTGTATAAATGCATCAGGAGTCGCTTCGAGTTGCTATTCCGACAAGCCTTGAAGACCTGTTTGTGGCTCTCAGATGCCCGCTTACTCCATCTTTTACTGCTGCTTTCCATACTCTACCGCCCAAATCCTATCGAACTTCTCTTTATCTAGAGCAAACTCGCGGATAAAGTCGCGTTCTAAATCATGTGATCTACGGCCTAGCAGCACCAGACTGTGGAGCGGCGGGCCTAAAAGCTCGTCTGCATCACACAGCTCTTCCAGGGTGCCACAGACAAACTTTTCCGTCTTGCCGCCAACGCGCGCCGCTCCAATGGCCAGACTGTCCTTGGTGTATGCGCCCTCGCGTCTCGTCTCCTCAACCTCAACCATTTGCGCTGCACACTGGCCGACGGTCATGTAGCGTGGCGGCTCGTAGATCAGCCGACCACGTGCCATGTTCTCCAGACTCTGTTCCTTCACTTTGATGTCGACAAGCACTAGTGTGTGCAATCCAATGGCACGATTTTCTTTGATGCGGTTGTAGAACGAGTCAGGTCTCCAGTTGTCGGTGAAAAAGACCATGGAAATTGTCTGGCCAAAGTTGTAGAGCTGTAGGCCGCAAGCGCCAATACCAGACATGATGGAGGCATTGGGGACAGTTGAGACGGGGATCTTGAGCTCGCGGGCTCTGAGAACCAAGTCGGTGTGTGTAGTGGCACTGGAAGGGGCAAATTCTAGGTTAGCGCAAGCACGCAGCAATACGCAAGGGCAAGGGCAAGGACAGCTATTCAGGCAAGCCATGAAGAAACAGACTATCGCAACTCACCCAAAGGGATCTCCGACAACTAGAAAAGCGACATCAACATCCTGCGACTGCTTGAGGATTTCGTCGCTGTTGGACTCGACCATTTCACGGTCTGCCAGAATCACCTCACGCCCATAGTAGGTTTCCTTTTATCCACGACACCGCATATTAGCCTTGCATTTCACGAGCCCAGCCACTCCATCTACTTACCAGAGTCTCCTTGGGAACCAGAAGAATGCTTGTGTACGCCTCCAAATAAACACGAGCGGCCTTCTTAACCACCTCAAGGCCCTTGACTGTGATATCGGTCTCGTCCGAGAGGCCTAGACCAACAAGATACAGCATGTTTTACAGGTGGGCGACGAAGAAAATGCGAAGAAGAGAGGAACAGTGTGTTTTACAAGCTCATACCAGAGCTGCGCGACGCAATGGACGTTATTCCTTGCTCAAATCAAACACAGAAAGCTCGTGATCGATAGGCCAAACTTTTCCTCGCGGGGCAAAGGCTTATCTTATCACCGCCCCGCGATTTCTAATATAAGAACTAGCAGTAGCAAGCAGCAGGACAGAAGACAGCCAGCGTCTGGCAGCTGCCAGAAGCTTCCAGCGGCCCGTCATGCCTGGCACTTGCATCCCGTTTTCCCTGCTTGGCTTGGGACTTGGCGCTCAAAGAAAGAAATGTGCGACTAAAGCCTGGATAAAAGCGACAGACCTTCTGTTTGTTTCTTATTGTTGGATATAGCTTGAGCTACAGTCGCTGATCTAGGGCCTATCTCCACACAACTCGATGGCAACTGTTCCTTGCCGCACACGACGACACAACCCATATCCGCATACACATACATACACTCTTGCACGCAGCAGCAATGTCAAATCCAAAAAATGGCAGCGCGTACGGGACGCCTGCTGGCGATACTGATTTTCGCAAGAACTGGGATCTCGACGAGTACGCCGAAAAGGCTAAAGTGCGCGAAGCAGCTGAGCGTGACGAAGCCAAGGCACGATACGAAGCGAAGCTGGCCGGCAAGAAATACTACAAACCGCCAACTGGCAATGAGACGCTGACGCAAGCGCGCCACACGCCGCTCGACGTATCGTCCATGGTGGGCAAGACTATGCTGGTTCCAGCCGGCGCGGGTGTGGGCAAGAAGGGCCGTGGCGCTGGTTTCTACTGCGAGGCCTGCGACCTAACGTTCAAGGACAACAAGAGCCTGATTGACCACATGAACACGCCGCAACATCTAATGAACACGGGACAAACTTCCGAAGTCAAGCGAGCGACAGCTGAAGATGTGCGCAATCGCATTCTCATGTGGGTGCAAAAGAAGGAGGATCTAAAGAGGGAGCAAGCATTGACACTGGACTCGCGGCTAGCCATGCGGCAAGAGGAGCGGGAGAAGGAGGCAATGGAACGGAGGAAGCGCCGGCGCGATGATGCTGAGCGCAAAAAGGTAAAGAAAGAAGAGGCTATGGCAGCAAAAGCCAACTACGGTGAGGACGTGCGGATTGATGGCGAGCATGACGAGGAGGATATGATGGCACAGATGGGCATCAGCGGGTTCGGCACGTCCAAGAAGTGAGCATCCCACAGCCCGAATAGAGCATTAGAGGCGGAGGCAGCAATGTATAGAGCACACAGCCACCGCCGAGGCGGTTCCGCAGGAAAACTACACCATCTATTCCACGTGCCTCTGTCGTTCAGTAAGGGCTCAGAAAGCCAAAGAACACAGCACTGCACTATATGGCACGGCCAGCGAATGCGTTACCAGATGGCCCGATTGGTGTTTCGCGCGTACGACGCTATGAATCTAGATCTCCTGTATGTCCAGCACCTGCTTACATCGCATGGCACTCTCTATATAAAGGAAGAAAATAGAAACGAATCGCTAGATCAACAGGCTGCACGTTGCCATCGTGCCTCTGGCATCTTCTGTTCTATACAAGCAATCAAGACACCGCTAAAAAAGAAAAAGAACCCCCATTTTTACCCCCAAAACTCCCAAAGGGCGCTGGAGGATCAAGTTTGTGCAGGCTTTGCCGTGCAGCCCTAGGCCTTAGTCTACGCCTGCAAGGGCTACCCAGCCTAAAGCATGGCCTGAAGCCAAGCCCCATCTAGCCACTAACTAATACTAACAACACTGGGATACCACAAAATAATTAGCCGGCCGGTGGCGCTCTGCTATTTATGTCTAGTTTCTTGAGTCACGTTTGCCATCTTTCTTTTCTGCCTTCTGCCTCATCGCCCTCAAACAACCAACAACGATATCAGTAAATTGAATCATCATTTCTTTTCCAGCGTTTCCCTTGTCATTAACAGCCAGTCCTCCAATTCCGCCAGCACCTATCAAGAGAGAAACCCTCTCCCCCTCTCCCAATCCACTATCAATCCTATCTGCCGTTCCTTATTATTCTTCTGTGCCGTGGGCACAAAGCTCTTTGTCCACTAAGCAGGGGCGGACTAGACCCATTCAAAAACTAACCCCTCCCCCAAAACACAAGAGCATCCTGCTGGCTGCCGTACTTCCATCAACGCCCATTTGCCGTGCTACCGTCAATCTTCAACACCGCTTCCTTTCCGTGCTGCGCGCTGATTGTTGCCATTAATTATCCATTCCAAATCGTGTGCTCGTCGCTATTCTGCAGAACCTCGACTTAATCAACCACGCCGCACCTGTATCCACAGCCACAGCGCCAACAGACAAGCAAGCCACCGATTTATCTCGACCCCCCACCACTCTATCGCCCCTCCGACCCCTCCCAATCCCGACCCTGACCCCCCAAATCTATCTAGTCCCGTCACTCAATAACGGCCATCCATCCCCATCCGCCGCGTTTCTCGTGCCCCGACGCTCTTGCCAAAACTGCTTCTGCCGCCTTTCTCTCCTCGTCACACCAAGTCACAGTCATAATGTCGAGCTCTGAGGCTGCTGCCGCCGGTGCGCTGCTTAGACGACAACTCAAGGAGATGCAACGCCAGACCGAGTTGCCTGGTATTTCTGTCGGTCTCGTCAACGACAACAACATTTTTGTGTGGGAAGTGATGCTCATGATAAACGATGACTGCAAATACTACGGCGGTGAGTGTTCCTTGGCGTGTCATCCATTGCCCCTCTTCTCCTATTGTCTCCTTTCATGCCCTTCCTATTGTGCTGCATCTTATTTTATCAGCACCATACTACTACACATACCTCCTTGCTCTCTTCCTCTCTGCCTCCAGTAACACAAATACTAACAGCCGCTCTCCTCCCCGCCTACAGGAGGAAACTTCCGCGCCCACCTTAACTTTCCGCCCTCGTACCCACTGATGCCGCCGCAGCTTACCTTCCAAACCCCCATCCCCTTCCACCCCAACATCTATGAGGATGGCCGCTTGTGTATCTCTATCCTACACCCGCCCGAGGAGGACCAGTATGGCTACGAAGCCGCTTCTGAGCGCTGGTCGCCCGTGCAGACCCCCGAGACCATCCTGCTTAGTGTCGTCAGCCTCTTTCACAGCCCGAACGATGAGTCTCCCGCCAACGTTGAGGCTGCACGCCTGCTCCGTGAGGAGCGGGACGGCAAGCATCGCGAGTACCGGAAGCTCTGCCGCAAGTGCGTTCGCGAAAGCTTGGGCGAAGAGTAGTAGCCGGCTTTTTGGAGAGAACACAATCGAAATAAAAAGAAAAAAATCAGAAAACACAACACGTTCCTAGTCGTTTTGTCATCTTTTGATGCTCGCTTACGTCGTTTTGCTCTTCTTGCTTGTTTGTCGTGGTGGCATTTCCGGCTCCTTTTTCGCTTGATTATTCTTTTAACCCTCTCTCCCGTTTTTAACCCCAAGAGGATCGAGACAGCATGTGGTGTGGCTAGACGTGGAAAGCGGTGGCAGCAACGTTCGCGTTGAAGAAACCCCACGCCAGCCGGGAAACACTGCTTCAAGCCTTCCCATCCATCTCTTGAAGCTTGCTGGCTAGTTGTGCGCTTCTTCGCTCACACTCCCCCAACTAATCCGGCGTCCAACTCTACAGACTGTCCGCTATTCAAGCGTTTATTTTTGTCTCTTGTTTTACTAGGCTGATTGATTGATATCCAAAAACTCATTTTACTGCTAGTGATACTACTTTACTACATATGCCGGCCTGTGTTAGCAACTTTTTACCTGTGTACTGTGTTGTCATGTGGCTATAAAAACAAGTAGACTTGATGTTTTGTGTAGATATCAATGATGGCACGTCGACTAGGATGACCTCAGATAACGGGAGCGTCTAGTTTAGAACTACAAATCAACGTCTCCCCTGTCTGTCCCCGATACTCATTCTTTAATCAGCTATTGGCCTTTTCCCTCCCTGTGCTCTTTTCTCAGGTAACAATCCCCAAGGCTCGGCCCAGGACATTATCCCACTGTTCATCCCACCCCAGGCTCCCGTCCTCGACTGCTCCGCTCTTCAACTTCATCAACTCTGCCTGGCCGCTGGATGCCATCAATCTGACCAGAATATCGGTTAATTCTGCCGACGTCGTGAAGCCACAGCCGTTGCGCCCATCTTTTACCAGCTCACTGAAACTCTCGTAGGCTGAGTATGCTGCCACCGGGATGCCGGCGCCAAACATGTCGACAACCTTCATAGGAAGGTCGACGCCCGATGACGACATGTGCAGACACACGCCTAGGTCAGCACATGAAAGCAGGCTTGCATAATCTGCTGTGGACAGCCAAGCCGTCATTATAGTAACATGCGCAAGCGTGCCGGCATCCGTGAGCTTGGTGATCAACCGCTCAAACTCAGCTTTCTGCAATCCCTTGCCAGTGACAATAACGAGTAGTTCAGTGGTCGGTGCAACGGCAGCGAAGGATACAAGGGCTTCAAGGAAAAGGCCAAAGTCCTCGTCGGGCGTCCATGATGTACTACTAACAACAAGGCGCATGGCACCAGAGGTAATGCGCGCCGCATGCGGCTGTGTTGGGGTGATGGCAGAGAGCAGTTCCTGGCGCTGTGCGGCAGATTGTACGGGCTTAAAGGTTGAAGCTGGCCGGTCATGCAAGGTGAGTACGGGCGAAGTGATATTGTAGGGGGCAGCGATGAGTTGGCGCGCCATGGCACGGGTCACAGTCAGGTTGAGACTGCCAGTCACCCGGCCCAACATGGTTTCATAGTAACGGTAGAACATCACGCCGGGGTTTTTTTTACTCCGATTGAGGCCCATGATCGTGTGGCCATAATTGTGCCAGTCAATAATGACCTTGCTACCACGCAGCCATGCTACAATGAATGTGATGTGGAAAGTTGGTATCGAAGGCGGGTTCTGATAGAACACGTCAGTGGTTGTTGTGGCAAAGATGTGACAGACTTTGTGCATACCTGGATGATAATCCACTTCGGGGCGGCTGTCCTATAGGCCATGGCCTGGTAAAGAGCAAACGAACTATACAGAACACGAATTGGGAGAACAAGAAGCCCCGTCGACCAAGCCAGCCACTCGGGCGTGCGCCGGAGACTGAACAGGCGGACATTTGGCTTTCCAATCAGACTGGGATGGCGTGCGGTTTCTAATAAGAGAAGTCAGATACACATCGAGATGCGGCATCACACAGGAGTATGGCCACTCACCTTTGTAGCCAATTAGATCAACATTGTACCCATGCTTTGCGAAGCTGATAGCGTGGTATTGCATGCGCGGGCTCCGACCAATGTCACCCATGACAACGACCTGCACATGCTCATCGGCCGCACGCCCCGCCGGCTTATATGTAGATGGGGCCGTGAGCTTCAATACAGCCCATATAACCAGAGCAAACGAAACGCCAGAGCCCAGGAGGAAGCAGAAGAGAACCTGGACATCTGGGATCCAAACATCAACGGATGCAGCAGCAGCCTCTGTATCGGGTGCCATAGCTTACAGAGATCAAGGCTCCCTATCTCTCCCAGTATATCAGCCCGGATATATAAGAATGTGGGCTAGGAGCGTAGACGTTGATTAGGCGCTTAAACTTGCTGTCTGGTTATCGTCGTGGAGCTTGTTCGTGGCACAAAGCCCTCTAGTAGAAAGCCAACTCCAACATGGTAGGATGTGAGTTGGACGTTAGACAAAATAGTGGGGACAGAGACAGATCCAAGGGTTTGGGTTAAGCCCCGAGACCGATATGCTGTGGAATTTGCCTTTCTTTACTGGCAAGCAAGAAAGTAATACATGTAACAAAACAAGGGGGGTCAAGGAAATCCCGATCGCTGTCTCCATACAAATAGCAAATCTTCGGCCTATCTCAGCATGGCTATTTTGATGCCTTCGCGTCGAGATAAGGATATGTGAGTGCTCACATGGACATAGGGTATATTAGGGTTGCATCAAACAGATCCTACATTTCAGGGGGCACACAGCAGTAACGACTCTGCGACAGAGCAACAGGGGTGCTTTTTTACGCATAGGCAGGGCAGTCTGATCCGCGATCCTTGTCTTGTGACATCACAGCGTACAGACAAGGAAAGGCGCCAGAGAGAAAGACAAAGAGTTGGAGGAGGAGAGGGAGGGGGAGAGGGAGGAGGAGGAGGAGGAGGAGGAGGAGGAGAAGGAAAGAAAGAAGTGGCCAGGGAAAAGGAGAAGGCGGGAAAAAAAGTGATATAAAAGCGGGAGGGTAGCTGGCAAGAGGAAGATCACAGAGACGCCGAGTTGGGTTGACCTTTTGCTACTCAAGTTTTTGATTCATCTTGCTTTGCGACAGTTAAACAGAGACACGGGAGGTCTTATTAATAACCTGCGAGCTGCATTTAACATAAGCGGACGCATATTTATCCCACTTTATGCCCCAAACCCTCCCATATTGCAGCTGAGCTGAGGCCATGGCTACCAGCCTATAAACTTAGGACCAGCACTTGAACCATTTTCTGTCTGTGTCTCCGCGCTATTATTACTTAAAGCTTGGACAGCTCCGTTGCCTTTTCTCTCGCGCCTTTTTCTCTTGCTAATGCCTATTGTGTTCTTCCGTCTTCCGTCTTCCGTCTTCCGTCTCTCGTCTCCGGTCGCCTTACTTCCTTCATTTCCCTACCTTCGCTTCCCGTCCACCTCCCTTCATCCTTGTTCCACGCCTGTTCTAAGAATTTCTGTAACAGCTGGCCTAGCTTTCCAAAAGACGCACCGCAGCTCTCTGTCTTCGTCTATTAGACTGTAGCTAGCTTAGCGTCCAGAATACTGAAAAAAAAAGCTTAGATCAGCCATCCTTAGCCTGCCGAGCTCTGCAAGAGCCTCTCAAAGGCCCCTCAAAGGCCCCTAAAATAATAGGCAGTAGAGGGCCAGGCTTGCTACCTAGCTACGCTACAGCCGTTATCGTTAATTAGCATTAACTTGCCAAGCCATTAACGAAGCACGAACGAAGCACGAACGAAGAACTCGAAAACGACAGGGGAAATTCTTTGTTCTTGCTGCCCCGGTATTAACAGGTAGAGAACAAAAAAAGAAGCCGACGGCCTGTCATCGTGGCTGCTGGTGGGAACTGCCCTCCCAAAAACACAGTTAGAAAACGCCCAAATAGCATAAAAGCGCTAACGGGACAAGATCACCATCGCTAGCCATTTTCTGCTATTGCACCATGGCCCACCATGAATCCTCTGGATCGCCACTACTGGCTTTGATTTCTCATCCACCGTTTACCCACACGCACTCGCCCTCATCCTCTCACTCCCAGTCGCATTCTCGTTCGTTCTCGTCCGCGTCTGCATCTGAGCCAGTGCCCGCGTCTGCACCGACACCCGCTGCGCGATCCTTTTCTGGAGGCTACACCAGCACAGGCACACAAAAGTTCTCCGCCACTATTTCAGGCCCGTCGCCATCCCGTTCTGTTTCTGCGCCCTTGGCACATCTTCAGCCAGGCCAGCACCACTACGCAAATCACGTCCACACCAGCCCTCAACATCGCCACCCCCAGAACTTCAGCCATAACAGTCATCCAGCTTATGCTGATTCCACTAACTCTCTCCAACAACCGCTTCTCCATTACCAGCGCTCTCTTTCCCGCTCTCCCCGACCACATTCACCATTGCGTTATCAACAGACGTCATCGCCTTCATCTGCTGATATTTCTACCAACAACTGTCATACCAAGACGGCCTCCACCTCCACCCATACTCGCCACCTCTCGCTTCACAACGCCTGCAGCCCTAGCCATAACCACGGCCACGGCCACGGCCACGCATCTTCCTCATCTGCGTCTTTGCCGCAGTACAATTCTGGTTACGGCTACGGATTCTCTGCTGTAAACACCGCTTCCACCACCACCGGAACGCTCTCGTCGAGGAAAATGGGTGCACATTCACACTCACCTTCGCAGCTGAGAGAGATCGCCCCAATTATCATAGAAGACTTGTCGTCGTCAGCAAACACTAGCCAACTTAGCCTCTCCACGTCCACATTGGGCTTCGGCAATATGGGTGCACATGTTCATAAACACCGCGGGCACGGGCCGGTGAAAATCAGTGGCGACTTTGCTGACGATCACGGCTCCAGCCACGACGGCGCGCATAAAAATGAAGGCGGCCATGGCCATTCGTGCTCTCATGACCACAACCACGATCACGAGCATGGTGACGATCATGATCACCATCACAAGCATGATGACCATCACCATCATGATCACAAGCACGACCACGACCACGACCACGCCCATGCACATTTCCACGCCCATGCCCGCTCCTCGATGGACGACAAGTCTAAAGTCACCAAGTTCTTGCTGCGCTACACGTCGTCATACCCGTTTCTCAATGCCATCATGGTCGAAAAAGACTCTCGGCGCATTCTCTACTACATGCTGTAAGTCAACATACTGCCCCCCCC
>NETT01000152.1:624-46245 GCA_003449175.1 Ceratocystis smalleyi | reverse complement strand
GGGGTGGGGAAGCGCGAAGGAAGCTATGGGGGGGCGGAGCAAAGAAGAAGGCATGATTGCATATTATGCGCGGGAAACGCAGAAGAGGTTGGGAAGGTGAACAAGTGCATGCCCGTAGAAAGCAACCCGGTGGTCTACATACAGTCCTCAACCTACTGTTGCCAGATGACGGCAGAGGCCTGTTAAAAAAGCAAAACAGAAGGCCCACTAATATGATATGCAAGCTCACTTACCGGCTCGCCCGATCTCGAGAAAACAGGTAGAAAGCAAATGCTTCAAAACAAGTTCATTTCACTCTCATCGGTCACCCCTCCAGCCCGGGTCACCCCCGTGTCCGAGACCCGCTCACATGTCCAGCGCGCAGAGCCTCTGTTTTCTCCTCTTTGCGGGAAAAGAGAGGAAAGAAGCGCCGCATGTGCTATGCTAAGCTAGTAGTAGGGAAGAAGTGCCAGAGAGCGGCCCTGGCGGCCCTGCGCAACCTGGAGACGGACAATAAGAAACACCAAAAAACAGGTTGTTCTTTTGGTAGTTGGCTTTCTAACACTGCATTTGGCCGAGCTTTTCTGGGGTATTATGCATTGGGTTGAGGAAGTCTGGGGACAGGTTGTGCAGTAGAAGGAAGTAGATATGGCATTGAAATCCGCAGTAGCATTGGGGGGGGAGCTGTCGGGCCGTTGGAATAGTGAAGGGGGAGGGAGGGGATGGAAATAAACAGACAAAAAAGTCAATAGACATCAAGAGGGGAAAGTTGCTTATTTGAGCCTCATATTCGTCTTGTCATCTGATTCTAGCATAAAAGAGCCGCAAGGCAGGTACACATACGATCGTGGCATAAAAAGGGCTTTAGAATAAGGATAGGAACTGTTTATCTACACAAACCCCTTTGACTCTCTTCTCTCGTCAGATCAGACGGCCAACAACCCACAAAATGACCAACAAAAACACGTGATGCCAAAAATCTGGGGATTCGTGTTTGCTGGGCGAGTTCTATAATAGAAATGGAAAACGTCATAGAAGCTTGTCGCGGTATAAAAGAGGCAATAATAGGCAATTCAAAAATAATAAAGAGCCGAGATTTTCTCGTTTTGGAAACTGCGCATTTTCGGGGCCCCCACAGATAACATGGTAAATAGGTAACGATCCTTGATTAGTGATGTTGCTGGGCTATAAGTGGGGCGGCCATGTCAATATTCCGGCGAGATGCTCGGTGTCTTTATATGGAAGCCAGACGAACATCAAAGATCTGTCAAGGGTAGCGAGAAAGACAAGCACGAATGACGCAAGCGGGGAGGGGACAGTCTACAACAAAAGAAAAAGACGGCATTGGCGAGGTGATGACACTACAGTGACTTTTGTTGACGACACCTTTCATCTTGCCACACTACAATAGGGTTATCAGGGTTGCAATACTAGGATAGATCATGGTGGCTGGCAAGTTCAGATAACGAACACGAAACAAAATGCTGAAAACTATTTCTTCTATTTGTTTTGATAAACATATTTTCCAGTGCTCTTTTTGTCGGGAATTCTCATATCCATGAGTCAGATTGTTTTAGATGGCTACCCCTACAGCACAACATGTCTTGCGTAAAGGTACCGAGCGAGATCAAGGTAGCATTCGCAACAGGATAGACTCGGGCATAGGCTCGGGCATGAGTGGGGAGATTGGTGTCAAATCGCCCGTGACCCCGACGTCAAGCTCAAGACCCGGCCTCAAACACAAAAATATGCCCTTTCGAGTCGCTCCCGGCGGCTTCTCGGTTTTGCTTTTGGCATTATCTGTGGTAAGTTTTGATTCATGGTCTTCCTTCTTCCTATTTGACTTAAAGCTAGCAGAGCGTTGAAGAAAGAGCAGCAAGGTAGCAAGCGATACTTGGTGCTATGGAGGCAAGCTGCCTGCCGTATTTATCGGCCTCTTCCTTTGGCGATGAAAGGGCAGTTTCTTTCTTGAAAAACAAAATGGCAGGAACGCCAACTCAACAACCCCTCTTTCGAGAGGAAGAAGATTTTTCGCTTCTTGCCCTGTGTACATATGCGTATGCGTGCGTGTTTTATCCTCTCTACAAACCAGCTATCACCAACTCACCATTATTAGAGCTTGATGTTTCTTCAATACCGACCTTGAGTTCCCGCGCCCGAAGATTCCAGGTCAAGTGCCTGTCATGTCCGTCCTAAATATTGAACCCCTGCTTTTCGTCATTGTTCTGTTTTCCCCGCATAATCCAGAAAAAAAGACAATGACTGGCCAGTCTACTTGCCTCGCCTTACTCGCTTCCTATTTTCTCTCTCTCCAGATTCTGGTGTCTCCAGATTCTCGCTTCCCGCATTTGTGTGTTCCAGAAGAAAAGAAGGGGGTCGCTTCACTTCGCCTCTTCTCTGCCCTTGAGATCTCTGGGGGAGCCAGGAGCAGGTGTGTCTTTTTTTATTACTTGAGATATGCCGCTTTGTTATCTCTTTTGGATTCCGTCAAAGGCCAAGGCGCCACCCTCAGCAATAAAAAAGCCGCGGCTGCATTGGCTCTGGGAAGGGGCAGAGAAAGAGGTGTATGTGCATGTGTTCCATATAGGATTAGAAACATCCATTTCTTGCGTGACGAGGTCTCGTTTTGAGTGTTCCTCCGCCGCAGCCGCCACCCCGCCCCGCCCGTCATCATAATGGGCTCTACCGGGGTGATATTTGCGTCGATAAATCTGCACAATACCCATTTTCTCCATTTGTTGCACGGGGTTCCTGGGAGACTTGGCGGAGACCAGGGCTAGGCCAACCACAGTCATGCGTCAACACCAAGCTCGCCATCAAGGCCAATATTGCTCTAGTGTGCTTTTCTTTGCTTTGCTTTGTCAACACTAACAACGAGCTTCTCAGCTTTGCTCTGTTAGGACATGAACACGGGTTGATTTGACGCTGTCTGCATGGTCTTGATCTTGGCCTCGGTTTTGGCTTGTCTGGGCTATAGGATCCCAAGATGGCCCCGACTTGAGATCCTTGTATTCTCCAGTCAAGCTTTGTTGCCAATCGGCCCTGTTTTCGATGGGTGAACAACACCACTTTTTTCTTTCTCGCCTGTGGTTGTCTGGTGATGCACGGCGCTACTGGTTGTGTTTACAAGGCACCACGACACTATAGGCTGCTCACTTGGCTTGCACTGCATGACAGGCTTTCACCCCACCCCCCCTTGCCCCCTTTCCCCCATATTTTTTTTTCTATTGCGGAACTTGGCCTTGGCTTTACTCCCAATCTCGGAGCCGTTGTTGTCGTCGTTCGTTCTCTTCGCTGCTATATGCTCCATCTAGCCAACCTCGCCTGACTCTTGCTTTAGTGCTCGCACGCTGGCTCGGCGATTGCATATGTGGGAACTGTTATTATCCTCTCTTTCGCTTTTATTTCAGTTTTATCGTTATTTTATTGCTGTTCTCTTTTTTACCACTTCCGTAGTCTGATCAAAAGCAGCCGGTGCTGTTTGCTCTTGGAAGTCAGTAGCGCTTCAAAGTTGAAGCAAGCTAAGCAAAGCTCAAGCTTTACCCAGACAAGCAGAAGTAAGCTACTCCGAACCCATATATTATATATTGCACAGAAGCCCTTCTTGGAGTTCATCTCTCTTTTCTTCCTTTTGTTTTCCCCCCGTCGTTTCTTATCCTTCCTAGCCTACTCTGTGCTTGCCAACTCTACCTACTTTTGGTTTTATTGTCTTCCTCTTTGATCACGTACCATAAACAAGTACACCTTTTTCTCTCTATATTACATACCTCTTCGTCTTCGTCTTCGTCTTCGTCTTCGTCTTCCTCTTCTTTACTTTACCGACTATTTCCTTCTTTGACTGTCTCCACTCCCTTCATCCCTCAGCAGTCAACCAATCTCCCTTTCTCTCCTGCTAACTCTGCGCTCCACATCTTTTTGCTGCTCCGCTCCTTATCCAGCTTCTTGTCTCGGCCATCCTCAAATCGTATGCCAAGCTGTATCTAGCATCGGTTTCCCATATATTAGGCTCCTTGTCCCTCTTCAAGCCCTTGGCGCTTTTGTTTTCTTCTTTTCCTTCTTTTCCTTCCTCTCTTTGCTCTCTGCATCCTTCGTGCTATAGTCTTCTAGACAAGCCTTCATATTCTTCTGCTGTTCCCGTCTGTCGGAATACCTACGACGATTTTGCTGCTGCTGCAAACTATTTCTCTGTTCCTCTTCCTACATCCACACGATTGCACACAATGTCTCTGGAAGCCGCCACTACCAAGATCGTGGACCAGTTTGAGGTCTCGGACGAGACCCTAAACAATTCGGTGAAGGAATTTCTGCAGCAGATGGGTAAGTTCAAGCCTAAGCTTGCCTCGTATGCTTTTTCTTTTGTCCTGTAGCTAACTAAAAGGCAAACCCAACTTTGAATTTACAGAGGATGGTTTGGCATCTGATAACACGAGCCTTGCTCAGATTCCCACCTACGTTACAGGTGTTCCCGATGGCTCGGAAAAGGTGTGCTTCATTTGTCTCTCTCTTTCTTTCTCTTGTTTCGCCACGATTCTAACCTCAGAAATCTGCTGTTTAGGGCCTTTACCTAGCTGTCGACCTTGGCGGCACCAACTTCCGTGTTTGCTCAATCCAGCTTAACGGTGACAGCACTTTCAACCTGACCTTCAACAAGGTCGCCATTCCCAAAGAACTCATGGTTGCCAAGACCGCCCGCGAACTCTTCTCTTTCCTCGCCAAGCAGATAGACATTTTCCTTAAGGAACACCATGCCGACCACTTTACAAGCAAGGATCGAACTCGCCACGGCTTCTTCGGCGACTCGGAGCAAAAGGTCTTCCAGCTTGGGTTCACTTTCTCCTTCCCTGTCCAGCAGCTCAGCATTAACAGCGGAAAGCTCATCCGATGGACTAAGGGCTTCGACATCCCCGATGCCATCGGAAAGGATGTCTGTGCTCTACTGCAGAATGAGATTGACCGTCTGGGCCTTCCTGTTAACGTTGCTGCTCTGGTTAATGACACTGTTGGAACTCTGATGGCCCGTGCCTATACCTCGGTCGGCAAGGCTAAGTGCATTCTTGGCGGTATCTTCGGCACCGGTACTAATGGAGCTTACCTTGAGAAGCTTTCCAACATCAAGAAGCCCATTGTCGGCGAATACAGCAAGGCTACCGGTGAAATGGTCGTCAACACTGAGTGGGGCTCCTTTGACAACCAGCTCAACGTGCTCCCCAAAACCCCGTGGGATGAGACCCTTGACAATATGTCGGTCAACCCCGGCAGCCAACTATTCGAGAAGCGCGTCTCTGGCATGTTCCTAGGTGAGATTGTGCGTCTAGCGGTGCTGGACCTGCTAAAGGACCCCGAGGTGCATTTCTTCCAAGATACCAATAGCAGTGCCAACGACTGGAAGTCGACCACCTCGATTGGTTCTCACTCGGGCTTCTTTTCGCAGTGGGGCGTCGACAGTTCTATCATGAGCGTGGCTGCTGCCGACAACACTCCTGAGCTGTCAACGCTACGTCAGTCACTCGAGGGTAACCTGGAGGTCTACACGCCTTCACTTGAGGATGCACACGTGTTCAAGGCCATTGCACATGCTGTGGGCCGCCGTGCTGCGCGTCTTTCCGCCGTGGCTATTGCGGCTATTGCCATCAAGTCTGGTAAACTGGATGACCCCAACGAGGAGATTGTTGACATTGGTGTCGACGGCAGTCTAGTAGAGCACTACCCTTTCTTCCGCGACATGATTTTTGAGGCTCTGCGTGGTATTGAAGGCATTGGTGCCAAGGGTGCTGAGAAGATCCGCATTGGCATTGCTAAGGACGGTTCGGGCGTTGGCGCCGCCTTGATCGCGCTGGTTGCGGCTAAAGCACACCGCCGTAACAGCTTGGCACCGCCGGCTATCCGATGTGGGTCTCACTGAATTTTGTTTTCTTTTTCTTTCTTGCCATCCGTGTGTATTGTTTTACTAACATGTGTCCCGTTTTCTTTCTTTCTTTCTTCTGTGTATAGTGACCAATGACTATCGCTCCAACCAAATTATTACTGCTGCCAGCGTGTTAGGCGTGGCGGCGCTGGCGGGTTACTACCTCTCCAAGTTCTGGAGAAGCAATTAGATGGTAACCGGAGACCGTTGGCTCTATTCTAGGACGCGATTTCGTGCTAGTATGAAGAGATTGAGAAGAGGGCAGACAGGCAGGGAGGGGCCGCATTTATTGGTCCTACTTGTTACTTGGCCCTGTCTCGTTCTTTGCCATCTCTTTCCATACTGGTTTTGTCCTGTGTATTCATTCAACTCTTGTTTTTAGGGTATTTCCTTTTCTTGGTGTCTTGTTTCAGGATGACATACAAACAAAATGGCGTTTTTCCTGTTTTTGTCTTTGTTTCTCTCTGGTTCTCTTTCTTTTGTCATCTTAGTCAATATAGTCACTTTTTTGATCTTCGGGAGTTTCTATCTTTTTATTTTTCGTATTTTGCTTGTTTACCAACAGTCAATAGCGATGGGGTTTTGTTCCGTTTTCTTGCTTGCTTGCTTGTTTGTTTGTTGGTTTTCCGTTATCCCGTATTCACGTATCCTTGAATTTGCTACTGTGCCAAACGTGAGAGCGAGTGGGAATTCTCGATTGAGAAGTTTGTGATGGTTATTTTTTAAAGTCATCTAAAGCTTTAGTCTAGGCGTGTATGCTTGCATGATTGTGAACTATTCCTAGCTTTGTTTCTAACCTTTTATTAGAATGTTGGTACCGGGTACGATCGATCCCGCTTCTTGCGACTCCCTGCTGCCGTCTTCGTCTGCGTTGTTGACTTCATTGAGCCTACAGCCATATCCTCGGGCAAATCATTCCATGACGTCGGCGGTGCTG
The DNA here is from genome assembly GCA_003449175.1 of Ceratocystis smalleyi. Taxonomy (NCBI): domain Eukaryota; kingdom Fungi; phylum Ascomycota; class Sordariomycetes; order Microascales; family Ceratocystidaceae; genus Ceratocystis; species Ceratocystis smalleyi. The sequence continues at coordinate 39,424 of NETT01000152.1, read as the reverse complement.
TGTTTTGGAAAGACATGCCACGTAGTGGGCCTGGCACCTGTGGTGCAGAAGAGGGAGAAGCTGCAGTATGAGGCATCCCAGACTCGCTCTTTGGTTCGCCTGCGGCTGCAGATACGGATGAAAGCGATGTCGCGGAAGATGCAGTTGCAGGCGATGCGGCAAAAGGCATTAGCTTTAGGGCAGCTGTTGCCAGCGGCCCTGCTATACTAGTCGCACTTGACATGTCTTTTTTCTCCTCCGTCGTCGATACAACCTCGCGGCTAACGACCCATGCGCTGGCAGGATCCAGTTTTTGGTAGTACCCCTCAATGGGCGTGTCCGACCGGTGGAAACCCCGACGGGCATACCAAGCGAGTGCATCGTCACTGGCCGTCCAGACATGGGCATCGACTACCTTCACGCCATCGGCCGTTGCCGCGCGCGTGACAGCGTCTAGTGCCATAGTCATTAGGCCTAGACCGCGGTATGGAGAGAGCAGACAGAGGGCTTGAAGGTACAGCGCGGGCTCTGGGCCGCCATGAGCCGGGCGAGACTCGACACGACACACGATTACACCGACAATGGTAGGCGGACGTGTGGGGGATACGGGATCGGTCCACGTAATGACACGGGAGTGGCGGGATGCATGGGCACCAGTAGATAAAGGCTTGAAGAAGCTGTCGGCGTAGTAGACGGCAAGCATTAGTGAGAGCACGCGACGCACTGCTGGGATATCTGCCGCTGTAATTGGACGTAGCACCGCATTGGAATGGATGTTTAGCGGGACGGCTGGGGGGCTAGCCGGGCGGGAAGAGTAGGACGAAACAGATGTTGACGAGGATGGAGGTGGTGCGTATTTAGATTGTGGAGGCGGCGGAGGTGCCGGGGTAGCATTCTGAGAAGTGCGCAAGGGTTGTTGCGACACGGCCGTGGTCGAGGGGGATACGGCGGACTTAAACCAGGAGGTAATGCTGGCTTGGGACATGGCGGAAGGAGTGAGTTGGGAGCTAAGATGAGTAGGAGAATGATAGTGAGGATATGGAGCGAAGAATAATAAGTAGCAGGATAATGCTAGGGGGGGGGAGAAATTAGGAGAACGAGTACTTGGTTGTTTGTTTTGCAGGGGAAGAGATGACGGAGGTGAGTGAGTGTTATTCCTAAGCCTCGTCTTTTCCAGCGAGCGGCCGTAAATACAGCGGAGTCCACTGTATTTACAGGTGGTGGATTTCTCCTTAATTTCTCAGGAACTGAAAACGTCTGAATGACTGGTTTCAGCCAAGCTGGCCTTGGCGGTGAGCTAGGTACAATAGCAGGGGCGGTGTCCTAGGGGCTGCTGTTCTGCCGGCAGAACGCGGCCAGAGGGGACAAGGAAGACTTCGAGACTTGGGGCCTAGGAGCGCGAGAGTACACGAGTGCAGGACAGCGACAAGATTGAAAGAGTTGGAATCAAGAGTTCTGGGATGCGGGAGGACATTGTAGAGAGAAGAAGGGAGGCAGAGACCTGCCAAAATTTGTGTACTTTCTCTTCGCCTCTGGCTATTGTCCCCGCGGCTTTTCCCTTATTCCAATGGCTTGCGAGGTAGTTGGGGCTTGGCTCGGCAGCCAATCAACGTGCAGAGTTGTGAAAACGCCGATTAACGTGAATATATGGGAGATTCCCAGCTTCCATGATTATAAAATCATGACGCCTGGGAAGAATCAAACTTGTAGCGACAAACAGCATTTTCTGTAGTATATTCTGCGATTTTCTTCGGTTTTCTGCCATTATTTCAGCGCCTCTCTTGCGCCCATTCGAGCGGCTTGCATGCTCGTGGATTTCCTCTTTTATGGTAACCTAATTTACTACTTATTTAATCCTTCCTTTTTCTCATTCGCATCATCAATTCATTCATCCCATCATCCAACAAATATTGCCGCCCGTGTATTTGTCCCGCCACTATGCCCGGTCATGCGGCTATTCTTCATCCGTCGGCAAATGCGCCAGACCTGGAAGTGCTGGTAAGTCTACGCATAGCCCGCAAATTCATTTCAGCTTACTCCCCGACGCGCAGTATCACGGCTAACACCGCCTCCGTCCGTCAGGCCACCGAAATCCTCGACGATGCCCTCTACAACATCCTCCATGACCTCGTCATGAAGACTCACCGCGATGAGAAAATGGCCCGTGCCGTCACCGCTGCTATTCATGTTGAAAAACAGGCGGCTAATGCCACCGATGGCTCGCTCGATATCCACCCCGAAGTGCGCACTGAAACCGATGCCGCTGTTTATGAACAAGGCCGCGTTACGCTCAAGGGGAACCCGCTTAAAACCATCAAGGAAACCGTTTGTCCCAAGTGCCACCTGCCTCGATTACATCATCCCGTTGATGGCAAGGGCGCGCAGAAGCCTGACCCTAGTGTTATTTACTGCAAGCGCATGCCCTTCATCGATAAGCCTAACCACGACATATACGGCCAGACCTGGGTGCCGTTGGGGCCTGGTCGTGGCAAGAAGAAGAAGGACATGGAGAAGCGAATCGATATTCCCGCCGACCAAAAGCCTGCGAACCTGCTGTCATACCCGTCTGCCACATGTAGCAAATGCAAGCGTTGCATCTTGGTTACCCGTCTCAACAACCATATGGGCTCATGCATCGGCAATAGCGGCCGTGTGGCTGGTCGTGCTGCTGCACAGAAGATTAGTAGTGCCAATGCTAGCGGAGCGAATAGCCAACACGAGCCGACACCACCGTTGAGTCGTCGCGGGACGCCTGTCCCACCGCCATCCGGCAGCACAGCCACAGCCACAACCGACTCGACCTCTTTACGTAAACGCGACTTAGCTCAGATGAACGCGGCCTCGGTCGCAGTGGCTGCAGTAGATCGCGACTCGGACGCACATGCTGATTCAGATCCGCTACCTGAACCGGGCCCCAAGAAGAAGAAGATGAAGGTCACAGCTGTGCCAGCGCCCAAGATCAAGATCAAGGCCAAGTCTATGACTCCTGTACCGATTCCCACGACTGGGACTGCTGCTACGACTACGACTACAGCCACGGCTAGTTCTACCTTGTTCTCCACCGCCTCATCAGCCGCAACAGCGAAGAAGGAGAAAGACCGTGACGAGAAGCAACGCCGGACTGTGTCCGAGAGCCCAATAATGCCTCCCAAAGCGCTTTCGCCGTCCAAGGGCGCAGCGGCCATGAATCTCAAGAAGCAGAAGACCAAGGCACCATCGCCGTTAAAGAAGATGACAAAGGTGAAGCCCCCGGCGCCGCCTGGGGCGGGTGGCGGAGTGGGGGCAGGGGGCAAGAAGGCGCGGGCGCTTGATAAGTCGGGGTTAGCATCATCACCGGCACGGTAAGAGTTGTGTCTGAGCTTTCGAAGATGTGGGCCGTGGGCCTGCCTTGGCTACCTGTTTGTCCATCTCTCGGTCCATATCTGTCTTTTGTTTGTATGGGCGTTCTTCTTTTTCTTTGTCCTGTTATTGTTCCACATCCTGCGGTGAATTCTCGGCGGACGGCGTTTCTCAGTTTTCTTTCTACCCCTCATTCTTGTTTCATTTCTCATAAATATAGTGCTGGCGCTGGTGCAAACTCGGATTCAATTCAATTCTCTTTTTCTTTGTCTCTAACCGCCGTAGTCCTTAGTAGTTCTTCTCCTCCTCCTCCTCTTCCCCAACCAAAGCCCGTATAATCCGAACCTCCTCCACCGGCCTATCTTCTGGCCCAGTCTTGACCAGCCCCATCCGTCGCACTACCGCCATCCCGCTACGCACCCTGCCAAAAATCGAGTGCAGGCCATCCAGCCAAGGCGTTGGTGCCAAGGTAATAAAGAACTGCGATCCATTTGAATTGGGCCCCGCATTAGCCATGCTCACTACGCCTGCCCCGGTGTGCTTCAGCCCCGGTGCAATCTCATCGTCGAATTTACCGCCCCACACGCTTTCACCCCCACGCCCCGTACCAGTCGGGTCACCAGTCTGAATCATGAAGTCAGCAATGATACGGTGTACCACTACATTGTTGTAGTACCCGCGCTGGGCGAGCATGCGGAAGTTCTCGCAGGTCTTGGGAGCGTGTCGGGTGTAGAGCTCAATGACAATGGGGCCCTATGAGGAGTGTTAGGTCAATCAATATACGGGTGGGATAAGGCGCTTGAGGATGGAAAGTGGGCGTACCATAGAGGTCTCGAGGGTCACTACTGATGCCATGCTGGCCAAATAAAGATGTATGGCTGCTAATTGGCTGTAGAATGCTTGCGTCGCCGTATTCAAGAGATCCAGGAAGCACAAGGCTGATAAATCACATTACATATTTATGTGGAGCCACGGGAGAGGAAAGCTCTCTTCAGCCTTGTCATTGAACATGCTTCTCCACTATCAACGGCTTGTGCAACATTTGTTACGGCTTAGTTGCTGATCCCAAGCACAAGGTAAGGACAAGTTCAGCCAGGGACTTCCATTATACTCCTCGCTTATTGATGTTCAAACCCGCTCCCACTGGCTTGCTGATACTCATAAAATCCGCCACTTTTATTAAACATATCGTCGATGCCGTCCTCCTCCGAAATCGCTGGCATCGTCGACCTGCTTATCCAGCTGGTTGGTGGTGCCTCACTGTGCATATATCTTGGCGCACATTCGTCTCTTGCACGTCCGCCGTCAGCTTCACCGCACAGCCCAACCAAGTCAACAGCATCAGGCTCTGATTCTGATAGTGATGACGACGGCGCTGACGAATACGATCCCGCCCTTCAGGCTGGCCTTGATGCCAGTGATGCAGTGCTGCTCCCTATTCTCTCTGCTCTCGTGCTATATGGCATGTACTGTCTGCTCCAATATCTCGACGACCCAACACTTCTCAGCCGCATTGTACGTGGATACATTTGCATTGTCTCGCTGGTTTCCGTGACGGCTACGTTAAGCCAGGCATTGCTTCTGGCTACATCATTCGTTTTTCCGCGCATTTGGCGGGCGCGGGATGGGACACTGTACGAGGTCTGCCCGGAAAAAAGCGGCCATATTCGGCTGATGCAAAGTGGCCCCGGGGGGGCTGTGTATCGTGGCGTCGTGGGGCCACTGCCGTTCGGAATCTGTGGAGAGGCGATAGGTCGCCAGGGTCAGGCGCTCAGTGAGGGCATACCCGCCCGGTATCTCTGGGCTCTTCGTGCCTTGCTAACTCAAAAGTGGCGACTAAGCATCATTGTTACGCGCGGGCTACCGATGCGCGAGCGAGCGACGCTGCAGATCCAACACATCGCCGGGCTGGTACTGGCAGTGGGGACGGTAGCAGGGTATCATTTCACGAACTCCGTGGGTCTATCGAATCTAATTGCGGTGTGCCTGTGTCACATGTCATTTTCGATTTTGTCGCCAACAACTTTTGTGACCGGGTCGCTGGTTTTAATAGGCCTGTTCGTATACGACATAGTGATGGTGTTTTACACGTGAGTTTCTAACTTCATGCTTCGACGATTTTTTTAATTGTTAGCCTTTGCTAACCCTCTCCACGGCAGTCCTTTGATGATCACAGTAGCCACAAAGCTCGATGCTCCTATCAAGCTCGTTGCTTCCACTGCCGGCCGTAAGGGCGGCATGCTAGGATTAGGCGATATCGTGGTGCCAGGAATCGTCATGGCAATGGCACTACGGTTTGATTTGTGGCGATACTATGCAAAAAAGATTAAGTACGAGACTGTTGAACTGAAGACCACCACCGCTTCGCCTCCCACCGGGGAATTAGCTGATCCTACCATCACTCTCACAAGCCGACAGCGCACCATGGCCACTAAGGCGCGGTATATCAGCGTAGCGAACAAATGGGGTGATTGGCTCTGGACTCTTCCATCAATCTTTGGACGCTCGTCTAGCTCCGCCATGACCCCTCTGCCGCTTAGTCTTTCTGGCACGCAGTTTTCCAAGACATATTTCACAGCATCCATGATAGGCTATGTTTCAGGGCTACTAGCGGCCATGGGCTGCATGCTGGTGTTTAAACATGGACAGCCGGCACTGTTGTATCTGGTACCGGCGGTCCTAGGAGCAGTGTGGGGCACGGGCGCAGTGCGGGGCGAGATTGGTCTAATGCTGAAATATACGGAAGATGGCAGTCTAGATACTAAGGAGAGTATTGTGGAAGTTGATGCCAAAGGACGCCCTGTTCAGAGCGAGGAGGAAAGGAAGCGCAATGAGGAAAAGAAAAAGGACCACGACATGAAAATCCGGACGCAAACGTCTGGAAAGGACATATTTGTCTTCAAAGTGACTCAGATGGCGAACAAGAGGAAGAGAAAATAGTAAGCAACAAGGCAATAGACAACGCGCAACATATTGATTGCTACAAATGCTTACAGTCACCACATATACCGTCACTGCAATAAAGAGCCAATGTTTCAAAATATTTGTATTGTTGCGTTAAAGTACGAGATCTCGCATTGGTGGGCATCCGGAACTATATAGACGGCTGGGCAGGCCCGCTGCATACCAGCTAGTGTTCGGATACCCAGTCCCTTGCACCACGAAAAGGTTCAAGATCTCATTTTAAGCCGCGTGCGCAGCAAGGCAAGGGGCCCTCCGCATGGTTTCTTGTTTTTGCCCCAGGTCAGTCCTGCAGCTCCGTGGAGCTGAAGATACCACCGAGGAAAAGCCAATCCCCCATGTTTCAACGGGTTGTCCAACAGTCGGCGTTAAGATGGACGGCATTGCAAACGAAAAATTGCAATTTCAAGAAATAAAAAATAAAAGACCACGATGGCTTTAGAAGGAAGGAAGAAGAAAAGAGATAGTTGAAAAGGAAGGTGTTGAGAAAGGGGAAACGAACCCTGGAAGATGTACAAGATGAAAACGGATAAAAGGGCCAAGTGGCAATAGAAGAAAAATGGTTTAAACTAGAGCAAAGCAGCTAAGGTGACGTTCGGGGAGAAGATTGTCATGAAACCAAATGGCGAAGCTCTCTTCACCCTAAAGGCGGGCGGAAAACGAAGTGTAAAAAAAAAAATGGCTTAAAAAGGTGTAGAGCAGCGAAACGCAGCGAAAAGGAAGAAAGAAAAGACTTTTGAGCACCAAAATAGGACGGACAAAAGAGAAATTAAAATGTAGATTAGTGAGAAATTGGAATGAGGAAGGCAAAAGAAACCAAATGATGGAAATTAGTTGCTGGTATAAATCTTCGAAGGCGTGGTTATATGTACTGAGAGGGCCACCTGATAAGAAGCGCCTCAGGACAGTGCACAGAAAGAGACAAGGATAGACTCAAAAGGAAAGAGTGAGAATATCATGGCTGTAAGAACAAAATACAACAAAAATATAAACGAGAGAATATCTGCTGCTCTGCCTCAACGCCCGTTGTCAAGGAGTGAGGACGACCGTAGCGGGTGGAGAAAGCCGGCGATAATGACGGTCCACAAACCGATGGCGGTAGGGGACAGGAGGACAGCCGACCCGGGCGTAGAAGAGAAAGATAAAAGTGTAGAGTGTAAAAGGAAAAAAAGAAAAAAATCAGGGAGAGAAGTAAGAGACAGAAGAAGGGAAATCAGCAGAGAGCAGATGCAGAGGAGGGTCAGCAAGAAGAAACTAGACGGGGATAAACAGAGGTTCTTATACGCGAAGAAGAGCTCCAGGAAGGAGGGGTTGTACATGCCCTAAGGTGGACAGTGACTTGGCGAGTACAAAGCTAGGAGTACAAGGGCTAGCACTAGAGATACAGAAACAGCACCTTGTCACACTGGGAGTAATGGGCGTGATTAAAGACAGGCCAACAATGAAGCTGCAAACAGCGGGGAATGCAGCGCGGCATTCCGCTTTGGCACGAAGAGGACCTTTTGCCCTTGATCTTCTCTTGTTCCCTTTTCCATTTTTCTGCCTGCTGTCTATCCCCCAGTCTGTACCCAACGTACCCAACGTGCCGTGCCCCCTGCCTGCCTGACGCAAGTGTGATTGTGTTTTGTATGTTTGAAGTACCTCCCAAGTAAACAAACGAGTACCCTTGCTTGTACTGCCTTGTCCTTGCCTCACTCTACCTTTTTTTTCGCCATTCTTTTGTGGGACTGCTCTTTTTTTTCTCTTTCCCCATTCCTCGCGCTCTCCTTCCTTCGACTCTGCCCATGAATTTATCCGGAACGTACAAAAGACCGACAAATGGGAAGGGAAAGAATGCTGAAGAATGGAAAAGAACCTGGATAAATTCCAGCCACGGTTTTTCTTCTTCACCGGCTGGCTTTTTCTCTCTCCCGCTTTCTCTTGCTTGTGTCTTCCTTTGCTTCTAGTCTTCATTTCTGGGCAACACTAGTTATTGCATTTACATGACTGGTCTGGATTTGCATTGGGTGATGGCTCGATGCCGCCCTCCCTTGTCTTGGCCCATCTATGTCCGAAGATAGGTCTTCCGCGTCGGTATATTACGTAGCAGCATATAGAGCGACATCCTACCACTTGCTAATACATGCAGGCTTCGAAGTACACACTTACCTACAGCACAAACAGCCTACCCCGCCACTCGACGGCGGCCCGGCGAGCACTACCACCATGGCCCATGGCCAACGAATGAATGACATCAACGGAGGGAGGGAGCAAGGAAGACGAGATAGCATAGTCTCCACTTAAATCTCTTTATTCTCTCACTCTTCTCGCTCCTCTCATTCGCCGTCTGCACGTGCGCATGTCACGTTGTCTTATTCCGCTGGGGTGTGTTTGGTTTTGTGGCCGTGTTGGTTGGCTGATGCAAAAGTTTGATCACGGCTTGATTTTCATGCTTTGTCGCTTTGTCTCAGCTTTACTATAGCCCACTCTATCTCTTCTTCCCTGTGCTGGCTTTGCCCCACTGGGCTTTGCTGGCGCACTTGCGAGGCAACGAGATCAAACAGAAAGGAAAAGTGGAGACATGGGCTGGTCTTGTCGATGACGCACACAGGACGATACGAGACGGCATGACACGAGACAAAGACAGATCATGCCAGCAGGCCACACACACCATGCGAAGGACGACGATGAGGCGACTAGACAGAATACATGGCAATGCTATAGGATGCCGCAGCGGCTCATCAAACAAGCTGCAACAGCAACAATACTCACTTTCGGCAATAATGAGCTTTAGTTCTCTCTCTTGTATACACATGCAAAACTTTGCACACTAGAGCGGGCGCACTACATACAACATAACATGCCTTTGCACATATGCTACAGGCAGGCTAAATCTCCACCAGAGTCAAACTGCAAACAACCATACAAGGACAGCAAGGCAGGCGATCAAGGTCAAATCTAACCTAGCCCAACGCCAAAAATGCAAAGGCCGACTAGATCCAGTACGCTAGACCCTAAATGACAGTCGCTATACCCTAAGCATCGATAACTAGCCTTTCCACCTGGCCTCTTCCTGGTTTACCATCCTTCCTTTAGCACTCCTTACCCAAAGCCTCAAGCCCCGCTTAAGCTAGTCCGCTTGCTGTCCAAATCACATCCACTTTTTCTCTATCACATCTTCATGCCCCACCCAACTCAACCTAGCCTGACTCTTTGCTGGCCTTTGTGTCACACTAAGTGGAGCCTTCTCCTCTAACAAGACCCGGCTTTTTTGACGATAACGAACTTGCGACCCATCGGCCTCGGCTTGTATTTGACTATTTCGAGTGACTGCTGTCTATCTTGCCCCCGGGGCCTTTAGCCTTTGCTTTGTCCTTTTGCTGCTGCCCCAGATTTTGTGTGTCGGTCTCTATTGGGGTCTCCGCTGTGGTCTTGCTTTTTCAGCTTGTTGTTTGCAGAGCCTCTGGTGAGGTCCGTATTTTTCTGTCACTGCTGGTCTCTTGCTACTAGCCTCGCTGTACTTCTGCGACAGCATTATCGCCTATTTATACTAGGCAATTGTCTCTTCCACTCTTGTTTGCCTCGTTTTCTCTCCCCTCTTTTCCTTCCCCCCCCCCCGTCTCTGATTTGTGCTTGTGTCTTGATCTCAACATTTGTTGGCCTTTGGCTCCTACCACTTCCTATATTCCCCTTCTTGACACCGCCAAGCGCATAGGCTGACATCTTTATCGCCACTTGCTATCCACAGTCTGCGTCCGTCCAACTCCCGGCCCAGGCCTTGTATTTCTGCCCTGCCGTCTCCTGGACCGCCTTGTGCACTGGAACCTCTTCTCCGCTCTTCTCGCCCTCTCCTACTGTTCTTCCCTTTTCTTTCATTCACCCTTGCTTCATCTGACCCTTCCCTGTTCTTCATCTCACTATGGCCGTTGCCGCAAAAAGTCTGCCGTCACCTAAGGCTACTGTCGTCCAATGGGTTGTCGACACCCGCAAGCTATGGCCCAGTGCCGTGCAAACGAGCGATTTGCTGCATGTCGTAAGTATCACATAGTTTGCTTGCCTTTTGACCCCTTGTCTGTATGTTTTTGTCTATTCTCTCCTGGCGCCTTTTCTGATACCCCCCGTTATTTCTTTACTAGGCCAAACTCCCCCTCTCCCTCCTGACATACGCCGAGAGACAAAAAGCTCTTGGCTTTGTCTTCGCCAAAGACGCAAAACTCAGTCTTGTCTCGAGTCTTCTCAAGCGCATGCTTATCTCGCGCTATGCAAATGTGCCATGGTCCGAGGCTCACGCCCAACCTGACTCCCACCAGAAGCCCGTGTACCGCTGTACTGCCACCAACTCGGAGCCAGTAGCTTTCAATGTCAGCCATCAGGATGGTCTTGTTGTGCTTGCCGCTGTCTGTGGATACTCTCGCGCCACTGGAAACGATCCACTTGCCGGCATTGTCGAGGTCGGCGTCGATATTGTTAGCACTAGCGAGCGCCGCTCCCGTGATCTCGCTGGTCTTGCTGCCTCTGATGCCTGGGATAGTCACGTGGACATCTATGCTGAGATATTTGCGCCTGCCGAACTGCGATACCTCAAGAGCCTGCGCACGCCGCCGCATATCGCACCCGCCAGTAGCGAGGAAGCTGATTTTCGTCTGCGTTACTTCTACGCACTGTGGTGTCTACGCGAGGCCTATGTTAAGATGGATGGCCAAGCGCTGACGGCACCGTGGATTACTGCCCTGGAATTTCGCAGCTTCCACCCGCCTGTACCAGGTACAGGCGTCGTTGACGGGTTCAACGTTTGCCTGCACGGGGTGCCAGTGCATGATGCCCGCATTGAGCTACGCAGCTTAGGAAAGGACTACATGGTTGCGACAGCCATCCGGACTCCGGCCCGGCCACATGTAGCTGCTGAGTTTGTTCTGGGGCCATACCTGATGATTGATCTGGAGGCAGAGCTTCGAGCTGTTGTTGGAGCCGGGCTGTAAGAAGATGAGATGAAGAGAGACAAAGGCGATTGTTTACGAGGGACCCTTTTCTGCAAGAGCTTACCTAGTGTATCATTAGTAATGATTTTATGACCTAATTTAACTGTATATAATGCCATCAACGAACTGTAGATCTTGCCAGGGTATTTGCAGTAAACTTTGCCATGTGTTCGTGTGGCGGCTGCGCCCCAGCTGTGGCGCAGCAGCTAAGAAACCGATTTGACAGAAGGTAGGGGAGGCGCCCAGGCGCCCAAGCTCAGGCCGGCCTCTGTAAGATTACTGGTCATTGCCCTGTTTTTGGGAACATCTTAAGTTTTTCTTCCCCTGTTGGGGCTCGATAGGCTCGTGTTTGAGAGTGCGAGCAGCAGCAAGAGTCTAGACGACGAAAAAAGAGAGCTGGTTCGGCTTCGGCTAGGTATTGTGCTTGTGTGCTGGGGGGATTTTGCTTCTTTTTTTTTTTTGTTTTTTGTTTTTTCTTTCTTTTTTTTTCTTCTGTCTTCTGTCTTCTGTCTTCACGTTTATCACTGTGTGTATCTCTTTTTCTCTGTCTTTTTCTCTGTCTTTTCCCTTCTCTCCTTCCATTTGTTGTAGCTCTTTCCCTTCTCGTGTTTCTGTGTTCCCCCCTTCAACATCTTTTAATCTTAGCAACAACCACCTGTTCTTCTGGTATCCTGCCGTTTTCATTTCTTCTTCCTTTCCTCACTTTTCCTTCACATTTTCTATTTTCTTTTTTTTATTCTTTTTTTATTCTTTTTTTCTTCTTCCGCACTTTCCTTCACCATCTTCGACCACCTTTGCAATCAAATACGGACCACGATTGCGGCATCTCGGCCTCTTTTCTTTATATCAACAAACTGCCTGCTCCCTTAAATATCCTTCCAGTCTCAACAACCTGCCCTTCATCTTGTCGCGTCCCTGCTCCCGCCACCCTCAAACATCATTCTGATCCTCAGCCGTATTAACCATGGCTGTCACCTCCGTCCAAGACCGAACCAGCGAGTTCCGCCAAGTCCTTGCTCAGGCTCAACGTCGTCAAATCAACAACAAGCCTAGTGCGCAACGCCAATCCCTTCTTACCGATGCCCAAAAACGCGCGGCGAGCCCACATGACCCCTCACATGCATCGGTTAATAGCCCACACCAGCGCAAGACCGACTTTGCCCGTAAAGCTGCCACTATTGGGCGTGGCATTGCTGCTACTATGGCCAAGCTTGAGAAGTTGGCACAGTTGGCCAAACGTCGGACACTCTTTGATGATCGTCCAGTCGAGGTTAACGAGTTGACCTTTATTATCAAGCAGGACTTGTCGGCACTCAACCGCGATATCTCAGCCCTACAGGCCATTAGTAAAGCGCAACACCCTCGGGCATCAACGGCGTCGGGTGTTGACCAGGAGGGCGAACACAACCGCAACGTAGCTATTCTACTTCAGCAACGATTGACGGATGTTGGTGCCAATTTCCAGGGCGTGCTGGAGGCGCGTACACGCAATATTGCGGCAAGCAAGTCACGAACCGAAAATTTTATTAGCTCTGTATCTGCTGCCACACAGAACCACCCCGGCGCACCCCCGCCAGCTGCCGGAGTCTCGCCGCTCTACGGAACTCCTAGTCGTGCATCTCCCGTCCCCGGGTTTGCCCTTGGCATGGGTGGTGGCGTTGAAGCGGCCGACACTCTTTCGCTCAACCCGATGGCCAGCGACCAACAACTGCTTGTCATGGAAGAGGGCACACAGGCTGACAGTAACTCTTACATCAGCCAACGCTCTGATGCTATCCTTAACATTGAGCAGACCATCAGCGAGCTGGGCGGTATCTTTGGCCAGCTGGCGCAAATGGTACAGGAACAAGGCAACATGATTGAGCGTATCGATGCTAATACGGAGGACATCGTTGATAATGTGGAGGGCGCGCAGCGTGAGCTGATGAAGTACTGGTCACGCGTGTCAAGCAACCGCTGGCTCTTGGCAAAGATGTTTGGTAAGTTTCCCTGCTGCGATGCAGCACACAACGACACCCCCAAGACGCCAAACCAACGTCACATCATCCACGCCCACTCTATCCATCCTTCTCTGCCCTTTCGCTAACTCTTCTACTGCCAGGCGTTTTAATGATATTCTTTTTACTCTGGGTGCTAATTGCAGGTTAACATAGATAGGCACTTGTCGTCTGCTCCGTCTTATTCTCCTGGGTCTTCTTCCCGCTTCTACTCTTGTATAGTAACCCTATCCCCTTTTTGTTTTCTTTCCTTAGTCATTTAGAGAGCACATTTGTGGCTAGACCCGGCTTCCGGTTTGTTTTCTATCCTGTTTGCTTCTTATTCTATTTTGCTTGTTGCATGGGCGGTTCTTCACAGCACTTGGTCATTTCTGTTCTTCGCGTGCTCTGGCTTCCGTTTCGCTACTACTTTCATCTTAGCCACTTGGATCTGTTGTCTTGGTGTTAATTTATCCCAACATGCTCTTCTGGAAAGAGTTATTGCCATATACATGTATATCTCTATTCTCTTGAATTTTGACTATGTAGGCCATGATGCCAGTCTTTCAAACAGAGTTCACCATCTCCTTGGCCATAACGTCATCCAGCCAAGGCAAGACAACTTTGTTGGCGGCCGGGTAGCCCATGTGGATGGCGTCCTTGATCAGACGAGCCTCCTTGGGCGAGCCGTACTCCAAGAGAATGGTGGCATCCCCAATGGGCACGAGGCCATCCTTGGTACCCTGTAATATGTGGTCAGTATGTTGGCAAGACACGAACGAGTCTTTTGTATTTTCAGGCAAGTGAAGGCTTACGTTAACAAGAAGCAGGCGGGTCGATTCTTTGTGTATAATGCCAGTTTCTAAGAGCGAGAATCTTTTCTGAACGTTATTCACGTACTCTTCAACCGAGCTGAATCCATGCTTACGAACCATAGCAGGGGATAGCCTATGAGACAAGCGCTATTGGTTAGTCATTTATCTAACACCACACACGAGGGGAACAAGGGCAGGCTCACTTGAACGGATATTCGTGATCGTCAGCCAGCAGGGTCAGTCTCCAGCAGGGCCTCAGCCTCGCGGTCAAGACGCTCGGCAGTGGGAACGAAGGCCAGGGAGTACTCGGCAGAATAGCCATCGTTAATGTTGTTCTGTAGACATCACCAGGATCAAATTAGTAGGTGGTAATTGAAAACGGATGGTTGGATGGAAGTTAGGAAGCAATAGCGTCCCTTTTGCGATAATAAAGTATTTGAAGGTGATATGTTGAGCAAAGATCTCTCGATAGATGCGTTGAGGAACAAACTTCTGAAACGAGAGGCGGGAAGCTTCTGGCTTTATGTATGTAGAAGTCCCAAATGAAGAGCAAGCCGGGAATCATAGATATCGCCAACATGCTCGGAATCAGCAAGTGCGTGGAGCCGAGAACCAAGACTCCATCAAGCAGCTATCTAGACAAACACTTCCCCTGGATGATACTATGAGCAAAGGACTAAGCCTTGTCTAGATGCTGGCCGCCCCCCGGTTAACGTCATTGAGAAACGCAGAAATAAGACGGAGGAATTCTACTTCGACATTTATCCGTCTACCCCCACCCATGAGGGCTCTTGTAGAGACAGATAACTTCCAGCGAAAACCCCGCGTCTTGTCCTAGAGATAGAGAGCTGGACAAGTACCTACTTCGAGAAGTCTTGGCAAATAACAGCTTGAAAGTTATATCTTTACCCCCCTCCCCTTGCTACAGCACAATCATAGCAAGCAAGTACCAGGCGAGAAAACGAAACTTCAAGTCTACTTCAGGACGAAAAAAAGAGCCGGGCCTAGACGTCCGGCCCCTCTATCTGTTCAGCTCCGGGAGGGCTCGGAGGAGTGGAAGTAAGACGCACGTAATAGGTCATCGGCCCCCGCAGGCAACAGCCAAGATAAGACCGAAAGAAGCATTGGAGGGGGTGTTATATTCCCTTTGTGCCATCGGCTCTGTTGTAACGTTTTTCTATTATATTCACATTGATTAGGAGTTAGGTTCCCTCTCCGCTCACAACTTCATGCGCCACGTATCTATATCGAGTGTTTACCTGATGTTGTTCCGAGATGAGCCAGAATCTCCACAAGAAGTTCTTTCATCCGCCCTGACGCGCCAGGCCACCAAGTGCTGCTGGCATGCGTTGGGTATGAAACCACGAAGGTAACCTTGATATCATGACTCGGGACATGGCATATGATTGGCCCATTTTACCATGGCGCGCAATCATTCTGTCTCACTACCACACCGAAAGTTATTTCATGACTCGCACTCAACGTACACTGCCTCATTTGGCCACAAACAGCACAACATGTCAGCAAGCCAGCTAGCAAAAAGGACAGAAAAAAGAAAGAAAGAATACATTGCTGACTCCTATGAAACTACTCTGATCACACGCTGTCTAGCGAATGCCAGCCGCTGGCGCTGGTTTTGATTCCTATTGATTTGGACAAGAGTGACCCGGCTTCGCTGACGACGGACGGGGCTGTTTCTAGAACATGCAAAGCTCTCTTTGCTAAGAATGCTACGGGAGGGGGTGTACGGGGACAAAGAGCATGGAAGTTAGCGCCAGCAAACGTAATGGAGCGTTGTTCGTCCGTATTATCAAGACCCGTAAGCGGTATGAGAAGCTTGCAAAGACTTACTATGATTGCAATGAGGCAATGCGCAAGCGCGTTAGAGTCGAATGTAATTCGTCAAGCATTTTCGGACCATCCTTGTTCTCCATGCGACTTCGCTCGTGTCAGCTTCAGCTATGCCGTTCTACAATCAACTTGTATCTTCTTTTGGGAAGAACGACCGGGGGCTAGGTTTTCCGTGCCGGAGACTATCAGTGCAAAATCGTAATCGATCACAGCAAAGACAAGTGCATAGCACCGCAAGACGGGAGCGGGGTGTTCGGTGGACGTTAGAAGTAACCGGGAAAGGCACGGACAGGGCTTACCGCTATGTTGGGTATATCAGATCAGGACTCGGGATAATGGATTGGGAGGGGGGTGAGTGAACAAGAAGGTGAAAAAAAGGGAGGAGGTCAGGGGCCTTAATAAAACCCAGCACTCCAACTCTTATTTACATACCAAGGCAAAAGCTACGCTGAAAAGTGTAGAAAAGTCCTCGGTCAATGGGGGAGACCGCCCGTTATTCGAGCCATGCCATCCGTTCTCTGGCTCTGGCGTTGTCCGACGTAGCATTGCCCAGCCTAGCTAGCGTATATGTTCGCTACTACTATGGGCCATTCGTCCCGTTGCAGCACCTCTTGCCTCTGCAACTTCTTTGGTTGATTCAATGGGTGGTGCTGTCAGCAAGCTTATTTCTACGGCTAGGTTCTAGATTGCAGAGACTCCTAGTTATGGTATCTCTCCAAAGTTTGCCCATGCGCCTCCACTAACGAACGTTACGGATCCTTTTTTGTTCGTCTCTCTTATACTGGCATTGCTGTAAGCACCTCAAACAGGGCGTTGGTGTTCCCAGGGACGCACCGGACTAGCGAGAGATCTACGGCAGCTTAGTGATAGATGCACTAACTAAGCCTAGACTTGCAGGGCTTCGGCCATGATTAACTAGAATCGATGTCAATAGAGTGTTCACGCTTTGAAGCCACTGTACGGATTATCCGGCTATTCACTCGTGAAACATATTCGCTGGCACGGCGTGCCCATTTGCAGAGGGCTTCTTTTCAGTTATATATATATACCTATGTTCGGCTACTTCTAAGCTCTAAGCTTGCCATTGTCCGTGTCTGGTTGAGCCTATAAAAACATGACATTGTTTAGCATACGTAGGACAGGAGTGAGACACAACGTGCACTAGTTTTCTTCAGGTAAACGCAACGGGCAGAAAAGAATTGAACAAGTATGCAGCTTTATATACAGCGGGTTATTTGTGGCTGTATTTGCCTGGCTCTAACTGCAAGACCTGCATGACTTTGCATGCAGCCATCTGCAGCAGATGTCCGGTGGCGGAGGCGGGGGAGGGGAAGTGGCAGGGCCAGCAGCTATGTGTGCCTGTAGATATCTGTGTATATGGATATACGGTGTTCCGTCTTTTAGTTCTTGGACAATTTTATTCCCTTTGTAGCTGTTCTGGTGGGTATGGAAAAGGAGGCGACTTGTTTAGTCTCGCTTCCAGCTAGCTCGCTTCGTTTCGCATCAGGCGGTGTTTACACGGCAGAAACCGGCCATATAAAGCCGGGGCTCAGCTCATGCGTTCATACCACACCCACAAACTTGACCTCGTGAAAAATTGGCAACCACAGTTGGTAATGTAATGTCTTTGCAACTGTCCACTAGCTGCGTCTCCTTACTGCGACTTGGCCTTGTCCTCATAGTAGTGAGCCATCTCAAGGCCAGCTCTGCGGAATCCGCACTTGATGTAGAAACCCTCATTCGCCTCGCTGCAGTCCAGAATGCTCTTGTAGCACCCAACCCTGGCAGCGATGAAGTCGAGGGCCTGGATAATGCGTAGGCCTAGCTTTTTACCCTGCTGGTCCTTGGCGACTGCAATGTCTTCAATATGGCCAACAAGGCCGAGATTGTGAATGCTGAAAAGAAAAGGAGATGTTAGCAGGGTGTTTGGCAGTAAATGAACGGCTAAAATAAGCAATCGAGGTGTAGTATGCGAGCATTGTAATGGAAGTGCATGGGAGAATAGAGGGCCATAGCCAAGTGACCGACAGGAACACCTAATCCTGGCCCGTCCATCCCTCAATGACAACTTACAACTTGCGTTCAACAATCAACGCGCCAGTGCCGACAATCTTGCCAGTAGCCGTGTCCTCGATAGCAAGAACATAATAGCCGTCCTGCTTGGTCATCCACTCAAAGCGCTCGTGGAAGGCGGTCTCCGTAATATCGCCGACAGTTGTCAGGACCCGGAGACAATCCAGAAACCCAGTCGCATAATCAGAAGCCCGGAGAGACCGGGCAATGTAGCCCTCGGGAAGCTGGGCCGCGACCTCGGGAGAAATAAGGTCGGTAGAGAAGAGCTCGGTAGCAGACATGGTAGCGGAAAGGAGCGGGGTCGAGACACGTATAGAACTTTGAGCGGAGGGAGCCTGTAGACGGGCGGGCGTGCAGGGCGGCCGAGAACGACTGAAATTGAAGACAATGCGCACAAAAGAGATTGGTGATAGAAAGAAGAATTGGGAACAATAGTGCACAAATAAGAGGCTACGATGTAATATGTGAAGACAGCAAAGGGGAAAACGAGCCAAGCCCTATTGAGAGGTACATAAGTCGAGGTACCAAGGTACAAGCAGCCATGATGGCACAACCCTAGCTGCAGCAAGGGAGGGAGGGAGCTAGAGGAATTTGGGCAGCTCCATCTGGCAAACAACACTATATTGGCCGTGTTGGATAGAGACCTGTTCGCTATTGTGAATATAGGGGCACGGAGGGAGGGACTTGTACTGGCGAGAGCAGGATAGAAAGGAAAAGAATGCAGAACGAGCATGGACAGAAGACATGCAACTTGAAGTTGACACAGGAGTTCAAGCTGAGCATGAACTTGGGCTTGGACTCCAGCTTCAGCTTCAGCTTTGGTTTGATTTGATTCGAATATATTCCACGTCGGTCTCCAACTCCAGCTTCAACTTCAACCTGTATTTATCTGACATCTGCGCATTGGCGCTATAGAAAAAAAAAAAAAAAAAAGCACCGTAGCTAACAACCATCCGTCCATACCTACCTCCAGCAAAAAGCATGAACAGGCGTGGCCGGGCTGGCTCTCCATGGGGAGCTCCCTACAGGGAAGGAACACTCGCCTAAACCTAGGGATAACTCCCAAATGTTAGGGCTAGCAATCAAGATTACAACAGCCACAAATAATAAATATTGAATGGAACGACAGTCGTCCCGGTGTTTGCGCCATGATAGCATCATTTCATCATCTTGATTTTGTCGATTCGGTCAATCAGTTCATCAACCCAACCCCCACAAATGACCAGACAACAGAACATCCAAACAACAAAGCCCAACAACATAGAATTCAAAACACTTCCCTTCACAGCCAATCGTCATCCCGCTTTTGCTAGTCTGGTTCAGCCATCCATCATGCATAGGCAGGTCTTTGGGGTCATTAACCCTGTACACTCTTGCTTTTAACTGCCCAATCCTAGTCATCTAGGCCAATGCTTTCACATGTCAACCCAATGACTGATTAATGGCTCGTTTCGATCGTGGCCTGTCGAACAAAGCCTTCCACCCAGCCTCATACGAACCAACCGTCTTTTCCCTAGTCTCCTTTCTTGTCTTTATCTGTCGCCGCCGATCCTTCTCTATGCTTGGTGTGTTTAACTACTCTTGGGCTTTGCTGTACCATCCAGGGAGTTTACATTCTGTTCGAGAACCTGTTTACACATGTTAAGTACACTATTGCATCAATACGCATGCGTGCATGCATGCATACGCTCAATGCACGCTCACAGTTCCCATGGCTGGGCTAGTTGGGTGGATCTGGGTCCCGGGAACAGTCAGAAGTCCAATATGCATTTGCATCCATCCAGACTTTGCCTTCTCTTTCTCTCTCCATTTCAAGTTATCCTCGGCTTCAGAAGCTATATCGTTTTTTTGTTCTCTCCCTTATTCTGTCTTACTTGGCTTGCTTTTTTTCTTCTTCTTTTTTCATGCCAGCAGCCCTTCCCCTTATTTCGAGCCTTCACCGACTTCTCAATCTTTTCAACGCCATAGGCTCCACTGTCAACCCCAACCATATTTTCCTATTGTTGTTTCCCAGCCTTCTTGATCATCTTGGCAAGGGCCATAGGCAAGCAACTCATCATCTATAGCCACAAGTCTATTGTCGCTTCCTCGCCCGCTGGCACTGACATGCCCAAAATCTAATTCAACATGTCTTCCGCCATGCAAAAAAAGCAGGCCAGTGCCGCTTCATTGCTGCCTGTTCCACACGGCCCCACTTTGCTCCCGGGCCCTTTGGCCTTTGCCGTAACTGCCATGACTCAGACCACAGGCACCTTGATTCGGGCAAGCTCAAAAGTCACTACTTGGGGCATGGATGTCGCTCGTACCACGACTGTGTCTAGTCTTGGGGTGGGCATGTCCATCCTTGAAACCGCCATGTACCTTGCTGGCCGAGATGTCCAGCAAATAGCAGGTCTTCCGCTGGCCGTGGGGCATGTCGAGCCCGTTGTTGAGGCGAGTCTGGATGCTTTGTACAGAGGAATGACCTGCTTAGTATTTCTTGTGGCTGCAAGCTTCCGACTATCTTCTACCATGGTCGAGACAACTTCGCATAGCACTCTAGTCTTCCTGACCGTGCTCAACCAGTTCTTCGGCTCAACCGACTCTTCCAGGGCCATAGCGAGTATCATTGCCCTGATCCGCAGAGAATTTCGAAATCCTGCTACTGGAATTCAGGGGGAAACTGTTGGAGTTAAGGACTTGCTGATCTCCATGGCGGCCTTTGCCTACCTGCAAAGCGCTTGTCTGCGTTTGACTGAGGAAGACGACCATAACAACGAGATTGACGAAATGATATGGGACGTTGTTGTGCTTGATGATGGCGTGCGGATCGATGTCCATGATATTCACGATATCAGCTTGTATGGGAGTCACAAGGGAAAATACGAAAACCGAACCAGACAGGCACGGCATATTGGCCCAAGCCCTGGTGCTTCCTCATCTTTTATGAGTGCTGTGGATCAGATTCCCATGACTACACAAAGTCATGTTGAAGATGCTGAGGCTGCACTGCACAAGCAGATTACAGCCCAGCTGCCTGCTAATGCCAAGGTGCTTGTGTCCACCAATACTGTTACAACCAAAACGATTACCGTTGATATTCCCACAAGCACAACCCCAGACTTCCAGTTAAATCCCCCCCCAGGTGCAGTCATTGTTAGACAACAGTCCACGCCAGGCCCTGGCTCCCATATGCATCGCATCGTATACCGCATTCAGCGGAGTGAGACAAGCAGTGCAGCAACAGAAAAGAAGTCCATGGAAGATACACTGGATACCGCTGCTGCTACAGACTTTGGAAGCATGGAAAATGAGTTTGAGCCATCCTTTTTACCACAAGCACCACCATCACCAATGCACACTTCCCCTCCACTTGTAAGGCCAATGATGGAGGTCCTTAGTCGGCCATCAACAGCTGCCGACTCAGTTTCCACCTTTGTTCCATCACCACCTCAGACTACAGCGGACTCGAATGTTATCAGTCCCGATATCTTCAACTCTAACACAACACCGACTAAAAGTTCGCCATTGGGATCTCCTTCCGTCGCTTCTTCACCCTCTACATCTTCTATAATGGGCTCTCCTACAAATCCTCCTGTATTTCCAGGTGCTGGTTCCCCGTGTTCTGGCTCTCGTCTCACAGCTCTAGAAGCTTTAGAGCCAGATCCCAAGTCTCCGTCAAAGACGTCAGTTAATCCTCCCCGCCAAAAATCTTTTCTTCGGTCTAGTCGTTACTCCGTAGACTCTCTTAGAGACTGTAATAAACAGGAGACTAAGCGCAGGGATCCCGAGACATCCACAAGGCCGACAACGAGCAGCAGTAACAAACAGAAATCCCCATCAGCTTGGAAATTCCCGGAAAAGCGCAACAGCCTCAAAAACGCACTGAAGATAGGGTCTGCCTCTGGCATCTTTTCCCTCTGGAACAGAGACTCTAGCGATAGTTACACAAAGTTAGGCCACAAGAAAGCGTCCAAGTCTTCGCATCTACAAAAAGGCCAATGCTTGGCAGACTTGCCTTTAGGCGGTGATGGCAATAAGAATCCGCCTACCATGAGAAGTGGTAAAACAATTGAAAACAATGTAGTTGTTTCAGCCTCCAAGTCTCCTGCTACTCCTATTGCGTCCCAAGGATGCTCCTCCTCTCCCACCGGCGAGGCTAGGAATCAGAAATATCCTAGAATACCAGACGGTCCTACTCCTCCTATGCCAAGGGATAATGACAACAATGGCAAGGGCTGCGACAGGGCAAAAGCCGCCGTACTCACTATCCGGCCTCGCCAAGATGTAGCTAGAATCTCCTCACGGAGCAGAAACTATTCTACAATTCGGTCGTTATCTCCGTCACCTTCGCCCTCGCCCATGACTCCTCGGGCTCACCAGAAGTCTGGGTCTTTAGGTAGTCGTAATGGTCTATCAATGGGGGGAAACATTAGCTCTATGCATAGACATCCCCCGGTTTTCAACTCAGACATCTATAGCCTTGAGACAACCAATGATTCTGAGTCTTCCTTGGTCTTTTCCTCTCTATCATCATATCACCAGCGCAGTGCTTATAATACTGAGGCTCTCAAGTCTCTCCGTAGGACAGGCATGATTGAGACTACTTTCCCACGGTTCCACATTCTACGTAACATCACGAGATACATTCTATTTTCGTCGGCTTCATACGGATCGCATTTCCTCCGCTATCTTGGTCTTTCACCCGAAGAAAGACCAAGGTTCGAGCCAGCAGCTCGCAAGACTCATCGAGATGTTCGGGCCTTTTCCCAGCACACCAACATTCCACCTGAAAGTGTTATTCTAGCCTCCTTTGTTGATGCTGAGGGAGGCTCAAACTCCGAGGGAAATGTGGGTACCGGATCAAGTGTGCCTCTAGTGCACTATATTGCGCTGGACCATGAGTCCAAAGCCGTAGTTTTAGCCTGCCGAGGCACTCTTGGGTTTGAGGATGTTCTCACGGACTTGACATGTGAATACGACGAAATGCAGTGGCGTAGTCAGAAGTTCCAAGTGCATAAGGGCATTCACGCATCAGCTCGCCGCTTGCTGTATGGCGAAGATGGCAAAGTTCTAGCAACCCTCAAGGCGACACTGGATGAGTTCCCTGACTACGGGCTTGTATTAACTGGCCACTCTTTAGGTGGAGCTGTAACAGCACTGCTAGGCGTCATGCTGGCAGAGCCTAACCCCGACCCGTGTACACTTGGGTTTGTCACAGCCTCAAAGATCAAGACGAACGACGAGCATGCTCATCTGCGGCCTCCATCTGGCCGCCCAATCCACGTGTATGCCTATGGCGCACCCAGCACAATGTGCCACCGGATGCAAAAGGCCACACGTGGACTGATAACGTCAGTAGTGCATGGTAATGATGTCGTCCCGTATCTGTCACTGGGCGTACTGCATGACTTCCAGGCTCTCTCGGCCGCTTTCAAAAACGAAGGAAGCTCCGCGCGCGCTGCACTAAATAAGTATGTAACAGAACAACTACAGAACGAGTTCCTGCAGCGTTGGTACGGTTCTTCGGCCGAAGGCTTAAGTGGAACACAGGGTACCTTGGTGACAAATGGTGACCGGCCACAGTGGGCCATCTCGTTACTACAGACTCTTCGGGCATCGATGAAGAGTGAAAAGCTTCTCCCGCCAGGGGAGGTATTTCAAGTTGAATGTACAAGCGTTTTGCAGCGGAACTACGTGGGCCAGCGATCGACCGTCCAAGGCTTCCTAGGGTCACCTGCCAAACGTATTGTACTACGCTATGTGCGAGATGTTCCAGCGCGGTTCAAAGAAATTCGGTTCCGACCAAGCATGCTGATGGATCATAGTCCGAGTCGCTATGAGGAAAGCTTGAACCGACTTAGGGTGGGGGTAGAACAGGTCTGGATGTAGATGGTGGTGGAGGTGAAAGAAGCCAATAATGGTGATGGTGGTAGCGATGACAGTAGTTATCATGATAGCAGTGACGACGTCAATGATGGCGACTACCATCAACGAAGCCGTGGGAAGGTCTTAGGTTTTCTTTCCGGATAGTAGTCAGCTTTTCGTTCAGACATTTTTATTTTATATACAAGCCCTGTACTAGCCCCATTTCAGTCTTGTCATCGCCTCAAAAGTCCTGGATCCCTGTGTCCCCCTCTCCACCATTTACTGCACTTGGTTCTTCATCGTCAAACCACGCCTCCTCAGCATCCCGTTGCACTAGTTCATCCAACGTCTCGTCATCATCAACTAGTGCATAATTGAAATCCACGTCATACCCCGCGACAAAGCGATCAAGCAAGAAGTCATGCCAAAGCTGGAGTGCCTGGGCCTGAAAGGAGGCAGCGTTTGTGTCTGGGGCATGAGGAGGATGTTGCCGGGTAGGGTTGGAGAAGAGATCGACGTCATGGTCTAAAGACCATTGCGCAGTAGACCACGATCTGCTTTGGAGATGGGAGCAGGAGCCCGCATCTAGTGCATTCATTTTCACATCTGGTTCTGTATCTGCGTTTATGGAAGGCTCTTTAACATCACGCAGACTTGCAAGTTTTGCTTCTGAGCGCACAAAATGGCCCTCCAGTGTCCGCGCATACCCCTTTGCCTTGCCGTCCGCTTCGCGTTGAGCGAGAGAGAGATGCCGACGGACTAGCGAGTCATAGAGAATGGGGTCTAAATCAGATGCTATTAGCAATGGCATTCTCAGCCCGAGACTTGTGAAAATGAGACAAGGCAAAGAATAAAGAGTACAGCGGATAGAAAGTACAAGAGAGTATATAAGCATATACAGCCTTAGTTTAGTGTAACGGGCTAAAATGGATACGCACTGCTGAGCTCGTGCTCACTATCATAAAGATACTTGGCGTGAAGTTCGACATACCGCCGCCTTCGGTTCTGTACCTGGATCAGCCTAGCCGATGAGGCCGAGCGGGGGCGAGGCCGAGGCCTGCGAGACCCTGGGATAGTCCCGGCGGGATTAGTATCTGGCTTGGGCTGCACCGGAAGTTCGGTCAACATGCTGAGCAAGCAATTGGAAGTTCAAGGTTACGACTCCAAAAGACCAACAATCTCAGAACGAGGATGGATTTCAAGGACAGAGAAGTTGTGACGTCAAGTCCGTTTCTCTTAGGGTGTGCTAGGGTTTGCTGGACTAAGCTGCTATCGGGTTAACCTTTCGCCTTTTCTGTGCCCTTCATGTGTGTACTTTCTACAATAAAAAGACAAAGTTGCTTATTTTTAGTGTATTACGGTCTATGGCACAATGCGGGTTGACGTCAAAAGCCTCTACTGTTCTATGAGAAGTAACGGAAGTGTAAGCAAGAGGCTATGAAAGTGCACGCAACAGGCTTATAGTGCTACCCGTTACCAAGTTTCTGCCCGCTTGACCACCTTCATTCAACCATGAACTGTAATGTAGCAAGCAAGAGACAGGCCCGCTAGCATCAACGAAGACGATATTCCAGTGTTGGTAAAGCCCCCATCATGGGCCTTGTGCTATGTGCAAGTTGATACCCGGGGCCAGCCGTATATGGCCATGAATGCTAGTAGATCTAGCCAGCCTGTCTGAGCTGCGAAAATCCAAGGTACGCCTTAATATCACGGACTACAAGACGAGTGAGTGAGGTAGTAGTCTAGGTTTTGAATATGTATGGGACAAGGAAGGAAACTTCTTTGCTCGATTTGACACTGGTAGCCCGTGGGCCGGTCTCGGGCCTATCGCTATTTTTAGGCTTTTGAATTTTCTTGCGGCAGGCTTGAGCTCAAGCTTGAGTATGCCCAGGAGTTTGTCTACGCAGACAGTGACTTGGCTCCTAACCTTGGGACGGGGGTGGAGATCAGCTAACAAAACCACCTCTCATAAGTAGCTGTGAAGGAGACAGGGTGGGTGGGTATGGAGCGCAAGAGTACAAAGGTACAGGAGTACAAGAGTACAAGCGCGCAGAAGGAATGTCTAACACTCGTGTCGCGTAAATTAAAGAGAACCAACAACGCTTTGGAGAAGGGGGTCTAGCTTGTCTACAGCCATCTATACATGCCCAGATTCTAGTAGAAGTACATCCTTCCACCAGGTAACAAGGTCGAACTCTCCAGGAAAGAGAAAAGGACCAGGACTCGGTTGCAATTGCGGCCCTAAATCTCGGCAGCATCCACGTGTTTCCCCTCCGTGTGTTTCACGTTTTGTCTTATTTCTAGACAAACAATAGCGAGAAGCGAGAAGCGAGAAGCGAAAAGGCGTCTGACTAGACGTGCGAGAAGAGAGGCCATGCTAGCAGTATTTGCAACGCACTGGTAGCATCCCAATACGTAGGTGAGAATGTGTGTTTTATACGAGGCAATCCAGGTATAACACACATAGAGAAGGGATGGGTTTAACATTGAGGTATAGCCTCGTGACGATGAGCGAAGGGAAAAACCAGCTTGATAGCTGAGGGTGTTTGCCCCGGACAGAGCAAAAAGCTGTCAGTTTGTGCGCACCATCAACCAACATGTAGGCCTCGCCTCTCAATTTATGTTTCTTTTTTGCCCTTTCGTCGTGCTTTTGTTGAATCTTGGTCCAATCCCAATCCCAGCGGCCAAAACAAAGCCCCACCTAGGAAACCCAATGTCCATGCTCTCTCGCATTCGCCCCTCCCCCATAGTATCATTGTTATTATTAGCCTTCACCTCTTGCTACAACAAGGTTATTGTTCAGGATCTGAATTTTGGTCCTATCAAAGCAAAGTCGACCAGAGAGACAGGACGACTTGCAACTAGGCTACAGAAGGACATACATACGCCTAAACATATGCCCATACATGTATAATACATGCGTACATCCACATGTTCATATATGCACATAACATGTACTATTCCGCGCCGTACCATTTGCCATACATGGTACGGAGATATTAGCTTTTTAGCAAATCCGACCTGCATTGCATTATCGAAAGGGCAATATAAACCAACAGTCTCAATCTCGGCGTTGCTCTTTTCTTTTTTTCCTTTTCTTTTCTGGGATGCTTTCCTTCGTTCCTCTGCTTCTTCTTTATGGCTGCCCTGCCTTTCCCTGCTTGGTCCTGTCCGTCCATCTATCTGTTCTCTTGCTCATATTTTCCCTGGTGCTGTTCATTTCTCTCTCCCGCCTTCCCTCCAGCGCTCTCCCGCACATACGGCTACGGGCTCCTCCTTGTCTGTGCCTATTAGGCAAGCCAGGGCTTTTGTCGTTTCCTCCTCCTAGCTTCTCTTCTTGTCTCCATTCTTGTTGAACAATGGCCCGCCGCTTTTTGACCCGCTTCCGCAGCTGGACATCCACTACATCAAGCAAGAGCACCGGCGAGCCCGACTCAACCGAGTCATTGCCTGCATCCCCTGGTGCCGAGGCTGCAGTTGCTAGTAGCCAAGCTAGCCGAAGTTCAGTGCTATCAACACGGTCGCGACGAGATAGCCTACGACCAAGTTGGGGTAGCCAGAGGCAGAAGTTGCAGCCGCAGCCGCAGCCGCAGCCGCTTAGAAAAGGCCAGGAAACGGAGAACGTGTGGGGGTCACAGCTACAACCACAGCAACAACCACACCTACAAACACAAACACAGGCACAGGCACAGGCACAGGCACAGGCACAGGCACAGGCACAGACACAGGCACAGGCACAGGCACAGGCACAGACTCGGCCTCGCCCGCACTCCCAGCCCCAGTCTTCCTTAGGAAATCATCACGGGGACGTATCTTCCCCTCTTCCGTCACCTGTCCCATTGCCTACGGGTTCGGGGAGCGGATGGTTGCCGACTAGAGGAGGGGCTCTGGAGACAGTAGTTTCCATCATACCTACAACAGCGGCTTCTGGTAATAATCGCCCTTTTCACTCGTTCTCCGTTCATTTCTAGCCCAGTTGCTGTTCTTATTGTCTTGAATGTTTTTATTCATTTTTTATTTGGGCAAACTCTCGCCCCCTCATTCTGCACGCGTGGCTGCTTAAAAATATCTGACTAATCAATATCAACAATTACAGCTACAGCTACAACTACAACTTGCCATCACTTGCAAGCCAGCAGCAAAAGCAACCAAGACTTGGTTAACCAGGCTGGAGTGGACACAGGTAGAAACGAGTAAGTTTTGGTTTCTTTGGCGGTTTGTTATATATTCACGCAGAGCAGAGCCTTGCTCCATGTTCCCGTTCTCCTCCATGCTTCCCGCCATGCATTCTCTTTCTCTCTCCCCCTCCCCCTCCCCTCTTTCCCGCCTCGCTCTTTATTCCCCTCCTCTTCTCTTTTGCTCTTTGTTTATGCTCATCCCCACCCCTCCCCCCTCCCCTTTCCCCCTTCTGGTGTTTGCTGCTGCCACTGCAACTTAGCGCTCATTCCAGGCCACTCCGACAAATCAAATGCACCGAGACTTTGTCACCAGACCAGAGCAAAGCACGGGAGCAGTATCAATATCATCAGCAGCCAATGCCCACATCGCTTCTATCCTGCCCAATAAGATGCTGTGGATTTTTGGGTCTGTTGACAGCGAGTAGAACAAGGTCGATTTTTGTCCCCTGATTTTTTGCTGAGCCTGTGCTGATATTTTCCCTCTTTTTTGTCTTTGTCATCTTTTTCGTCTTTTCCTCTTCCTTCTTTTCCCCTCTTTCCGCTCCAATTACTTGGCCATGACCCGCTAATAAAAAGCCCAACTAGAGCCTCCCAATCTCACAAGACGCTATCGTCCCAGCCCCAGAAAATAGGCGGAAAGAGCGTAGACTCAGCAGGTTTACCTGACTTCAAACCCAAACCCAAACCCGAACCTGAACTCGAGTATACATCGACTACCCACGCAAAAGACGTGAGGAGCCCCACGTCATTGCCCCCCAACTCGGCCGAAGCTGTTGCTCCCGCCGCTAGCACTGCTAGCACTATTGGTACTATTGCTGCTCCTCCTGGGAGTAGTACCATCAATAAATCGCAGGAGTTGTCTTTTTCTCCAGCCTCATCTCCATCTCCATCTTCAACCCCAACTTCGGCCCCAGCCCTAGTCTCAGCCTCAGCCTTATTGCCCCTCCCCCATCCCCCCCCTGCGCCAACTTACTCACACGTAATCGCCAACCCCCCTGTTGACACTGGTGCCTCTCCTCTGTCTCCGTCTCCGTCTCCGCCTCTGGTCCCGAGCCAAGACCCGGCTTACGTGCACCAAGAATACTTGGCCCCGTCAACAGCTAAGAATCCCCTCCATTACACACAATCCCCAGCCTTGGTACAACCATCTGTACCTACTGTGCGGCACCGGGACGTTTTGCACCAACAGTCCTATCTGGCGTCGTCATCTTCGCTAGGAGTAGCAGTGGCACCAGAATCTGCCACTTCCCCATCATCTCTGCAACCACCCGCAGAGTCAGGTGGCCCGCATCACAGCCACTACGACAACAACAATTATCACCAAGACCAAGACCAAGACCAAGATTACGACGCCCACTATAACGATAGCCACCCCCCTTTCCAACCTGGCATCTCTCCATGTTCTGTAATGCACCCCCCGCATCCACATCATATTCCTTCCCAAACCATGGGGCCTTCTCACGCAGTCCATAAAGTCTGGGTGAAAAAGGCCGAATCCTCGGCAACCCAAGTTGTCGTCCGCGAGGATGACCTTGTTGACTCCGTCCGCGACGTCATTCTGCGCAAGTTTGCCAACTCCCTTGGCCGTCACTTTGACTCGGCTGATATCACGCTCTGTTTACACGAGCGCAAGACTAATAAGGCGCGAATGCTCGGCCCTGAAGAGCCCCTATGGAATGTCATCCAAACCGCCTACCCCAATGGCCAGCTTGTCAGCGAGGCCCTTGTCATTGGCGACATTTCACATCGTATGAGTAGAGTTTCCCCCCGTTATGTTCAGCGACCCAACGAAGACTCAGACGGATACTTTCCTCCGGCCCACTCCGGCCCTATGATATCGCCAGGTAGCCTTTCTGTGCATGCTATCTCGCCCAGTGGCTCCACTTCGCGCCGTTGGAGCAAGCAACGAGATGATCATCGTATTCGTCGCCAAATACAAACTGGCTTGCCACCTGCAAATAGTTTGTCGCAACAGGCTGCTGAAGCAGTCCCGCTAATGCCTCCTGCATCCCTTCCTCCTACCCAGGCATTGGCTAGTATCTCTTCTGCCCCTGCTGTCACCGTAGTTACGGCTACCCCAACTCCCATTCGTCCCCGCTCTTCTATTTCTAAATCAGCTGCTACCCCTCCCCCTTCTCACCCTTCAATGACCGCTGCAGCTACTATCCCCGCCATATCTGCTGATCCTGCAGCTGCTGCCTTAGGATCTATCCCCTCAATGCCAAACCCCCCAACCATCATTACCACCACAGCTCCTAGTGCTTCATCTGGCACATCTCCGCCATCTACGTCCTCTGATTCTGCTAATGTAAATGCCTCTGCTGCCTCAGCAACTGCCATAGGCAATTCTGGGACTAGCACAAAGGATTCCGGAGCCTCTAAGATTCCTATTGTAAAGTCTAATGTCAAAGCCAATTCTGATTCCTTGTCAGATAGCCAGACATCAGCAAATAGTGTTGGTGGAAATCTGGCCAATAGTGAGTGTTTCCAGCGTTTCTGCGTGACGCTGTAGCCCCCATGATTAATCACTAACATCCCCCGTACTTCTCTCTTCTTAGATTTGGTTGGTGTTAAACCCACGGCGTCAGGCTCTGCTCCTGTAGTTCAGCCAGACTCGGAATCCAAGACAACACCCTCAGCAAACCATGTTGCCCGCAAAATAGGCTCAAAACGAGACCGAGCTGAGCCAGCACAAGCCGTCCCGCCACCAGCCCTTTCCATCCCGCTTTCCATCCCGCCCATCCGCGTGCTTATTGTCGAAGATAACCCCATCAATATGCGATTGATCCACACCTTTCTAAGTCGTCTTAATGTCCGCCGTGAAAAGGCTACTACTGGTGAAGAGGCTGTGCAGAAATGGCGTGAGGGTGGCTACCATCTGATTCTCATGGATATTCAGCTACCCATTATGAACGGCCTCGAGGCTACACAGGAAATTCGCCGTTTGGAACGCATCAACAAGATCACTAAACACGGCATTGATTTTGGTGGGGGCAATCATAAACTCACTGAAGAGCCACGAAATCCTGGAGATATCCTTGAGAATCCCGAGATGCATAAGGGACAAGTCATCATTGTTGCGCTTACAGCAAGCTCACTTCCAAGCGACAGACGACGAGCTTTGGCAGCTGGTTGCAACGACTTCTTAACAAAGGTATAATAGCTCTCTTCCCATACAAGATACTGTGTTGCTCTCTGTTTACTAACACCTGTGTTCATTTTAGCCTGTCAATCTCCCTTATCTACAGAAAAAAATCCTTGAATGGGGCTGCATGCAAGCCCTCATCGATTTTGACAACTGGGCTAACTGGAAGAACATGGCCATTGTTGAGGAGGAACGTGAGCGTGTTAGTTCTGAAAAGGCACGTGCGGTACCGAAACCGCGCAAGAAGAAGAAGGAGCTTGCGCCACCAGCGGAATAGCTAAAAACCTCTGTTAGATTTCTTATATTTTGTGTTGCTTGCCTTGATGGTAGCTACTGCTGCTGTTGGCATCTTTCATGTCTTTATGAACTTATATTATGTCTTGTTTTATCTGCCATTTCCGTTTTTATGTATTTGAGAAGATGCCCCTTTTCCCTTTTTCTATCTTTCTGTGAACCTGGAGTCAAGAATAGACGAACAATACATACTATAGCTTGGATACTCCGTTGGATTAGATCCGGGCGTATACTGCGCTCTAGCTCTTGCAGCGTTATTCGCTATGCGCGACACAATTTCATACATTCTTTTGCCAGGTGGTAGGAGTGTTATCACTCCAATGAATGCAAGGCCTAATATGCTTAAGCGCCATCCTAGAGTTTGCAAGACTAGTTATCATCGATCTCTCTAGAATGGATAACTTACGATGTACTAAATGAACAGAGGTATGCCAGTGCAGTTAGGTCGTTCGCCATCATGAGCAGTCCCTAGTCACTTTTTATATCTTATGTCTGATATTTTTGTCTACCACTTTTGCTAGACCAAGGGACTAAACGAGTGGGTGGTGAGAGTTGCCATGTTATTACAAGTAACCTAGTAGCCATGTCCCCCCATTCCTCTTCCTATAGAGTCTCTTCTCCATGACGCCTCTCATGATGCCAGTACTTAGGGATGTATAGCTATATAGTCATTGGCTAAGCAATACTTTGAAAAGAGAGTAGGCATTGACGTTGACGCCGGCTTTGACATGAGGTACATATCCGGAAACTCTTCCACTAGCCACATTAGTCGCATGTGTGTGTAGTACGTATATACATTTGGTAGCCCGGTTACACATAGAAGCTTAGGTAATCAGAGCCAGACCCACTTATGACCCCACTAGTGAGAAACTCTCATCACGTGTCTGATGACTAATGCATCCAACTTCATCCTTCCCAAGCCTCGCAAGTTTTTCACCTTCGGCAACCTATATCAGCCCCAGCAAACCACCAATCTTCTGCTTCTGCTTCTCTTTCTTTTTTTTTCCTTTTGTTCTTTTCTTCTTCTTCCCAGCTTGGCCCAGGAAGCTCCGCTGCTCCCCACCAGCGTTCCTACGGAGGCTTGGTTGCCTACGCAAGATCGGGGCTGTTTTGACTGATAAAACTATCCAGGCCGTTTCTTCCTCCCAATTTCTTACCAACATCCAAATGTCGGTTAGGCTGGGTACTACCGCCCTTCGGGCTATGGCCCAGGCTCCTGTGCAGACATCTCCCATGCACAGAAGTAGTACTATCACGCGCCACTTCTCAATATCCTCTTCATGCGCAGGCCGTCTGGACCCGGTACTGCGTGAACGTGGACTACGTACACTCGGCCGCCAGGATATGAAGCGCTTTTTGGACCGGCTAGATTCTCGGTGGCGCGAGCGTCAGAACAATGGTGGCGATCGCTCGTCTGGCTTTTACCTTGGCCCACATGCTGATCAGCCATTTCCCCTCAACCCCCAATTCCGAAGCCAACCTGTGCTGAGTGAGCCAGCACGCGAGTGGATTTGGCGCCGGGTAGTGCAAAAGGGCGAGGCTTTGAAGGTTGTCTCAGCCGATATGGGTGTTGATATTAGGCGAGTGGCTGCTGTAGTCCGGCTGAAGGAAGTTGAGAAGCGATGGCTGCAAAACGTGAGTTTTATTCTTTAACATATTCCCTTTTTTTTTTCCTTCTCTATTCTACACTATGCACGATTTCTAGCTCACTGCCGCTTCAATGATGAGATGCAAAAAATTCGATTAGTCTTTAAGACGTAACACATGGTTACAAAAGTCATTGCAAATCCCTGAACGAAGCACCCCTCATTTATAAACACTGTCCTCATTATGCATACACTCCCAGTTTCTTGAATGTTCTGTTGTTGTGCTAACACTAAGACTTCTTCTTCAGGGCAAAAAGCTTGCTACACCATACAGCGAGGCCATCATGTCTATGCTTCCGCAGACCCAGTACTTCATCCCGACTAATAAGCAACCACAAATAGCACCTCATGAGCCGCATGAGCCGATTAATGAGATCCACACACACGGCCATACTCTACAGCAACTCTTCTGGCCTGTTGCTGAATCCCGTGCCTTCACGCGTGAGGACGCTGCCTCGGCTTTCAGTCCTATCATGCTGACACCTGAGCGCCGCTCACCTCACACAGAGCTAATTGATGCTGAAAAGGCAGTGGTCTCAAATGAGATGTCACGCGCTGAGGCTATGGACATGTGGCGTCAGAAGACAGAGAAAAATCAAGCGGATCTGAATCGTCATATGGAGGAGAAGCTAAAGGCTGACCGGGCGTGTGTCACAAGCGTCCAGACAGACCGCTTTGAGTTCCGCTTCAAGGACTTCAATTCTGAGAATGTTGGCAAGTTAGGCCGGAAGAGAGATGCTGTAGGCCACAAGTACGGTGTGCCCAACTACGATCGCAAGAGAGGCTCTGTCAAGATTCCTACTAGCGTTCCTTGAAATAAAGGCCAATAGTCGAGAAATCTCTTTGTATTGGCAATTAGTGCTTTGTGTTCCGTTATAGCTTGGTCCAAAGGTTACCCTTGGCTAAAGCCCTCGTTTCCATTTTTTGGAGATGTCTTCTTACTGTACCACTCCATGTATATTACTATGCATCTTTTATGATTTACTCCAAAAACTACATGTCACTTTCTCCGGTGTTTTATCTTGTTCCTTTTCTTTTTCTTTTGCTTACAAAGGTGTCAGTGACACGCATGATACTGGGCGATACATTGTCACAACCATAGGAGAGGAGACTGCATTACGTTATGAGCTGTCTTGTAGAGTATGAAATTATGTGCATACTTTGATTTTGAGAGCCTTCCTTAGAATAGGAGAGTAGAAGACTGCGGGATGAGAGAAGCCGCTAGATTCCAGTGATGCTCGTGTTTATGTCGTGTCACGTGCGGATGACGTTATTCGTCTTTATTTTTCGTATTCTCCGATGGTAGCCAAGCAAAAGGCGGCTGGGCTCCAAGCCTTGATTTATCAAACATCCATTAGTCTAAGCGGGCCAAGTCACGTCGATTAAATCGGATCAAGCTTTCGAGCCCTGTCCAGCGAATCGCGAGCGTCTCTCGCGGTTGATGGCCTTGTAGATCAAAACTGCAATTGCGTCAACTGTCCACAGCGCCAAGCCCACCATATCAAAATAAACAGACCAGCGGAGGCGGACATAATCAGGACCAGGCTTCCTCGGCTCAGGGCCAAGGTAGCCTTGGGCAAATCGGGCGGTTAAGACTAGCCAAAGGATTACCAAAACCGAGTCCCAGGCTACCTCAAGGTTACTCCGGGGAACATGAGGAATAAGATAGATCAGAGCGGTGAGACAAGACAGGCCAGCGACGACCTCAGCGAAAACCTAATGGAGTGAAGGGATGGTTGTCAGAAGTTGCATCGTAGTGGCAAATGTTACCCATCCTGGAGAGGCTTATGTAGTGAGTGTGGCCAACTAGCATTAACTCACCTATTCGATGCCTGGTAGCGCTTGTCTAGCGGCCATAGCCGAGCTGATGTCAATAGCATAGACCCCAGCCACAATTACAGCAGACGCAAACAACATTAGTCGCAGAATGACGAACGACGTTGATCCACAACGCATAATAGCCAAGCGGCATGTGCCCTGACGAAACATTGTTGCAGGGGGCGGTTTTAAAGCCTGAAAACAATACAGGTCAAGGCGGGACAAGTATAAAGAATGAGATAGAGGTGAAAGGTCAAAATGAATAGTGGACGATAATATGAGACTGAGAAGAAAGGAGAAGGCCAATTAGCTATGTCCCTTTACGCATCTAGCCGCGAGTAGAGCAAGCAGGCAGTTGACCTTGAAGCTAAGTCCTTCTCGTGGGAAATAGTATCACAAGCAATAAATAAGTCAAAGCCAAAGGCTGCCTGATGGTGGATAGCGTTGCGTAATAAAACACAATAAAGAACTAAAGGCTAGGCGTGTAAAGAGAATTAGGAATCGGCATCAAAAGCTGATATGAATAAGATGGCAAGAATCAGTTACTAGAGAATAGATGGTATTCATATGCGGATATGTC
This sequence comes from Ceratocystis smalleyi, assembly GCA_003449175.1. Lineage (NCBI taxonomy): Eukaryota > Fungi > Ascomycota > Sordariomycetes > Microascales > Ceratocystidaceae > Ceratocystis > Ceratocystis smalleyi. Next base: position 3,964 of record NETT01000152.1, on the reverse strand, counting down.
GAGGAAAGAGTTAGTGGTAAGATGGCAAAAACTACGGACTTGATATTCAGCCTTGTCCCTAACGAGTTACGTGGTATCTATTTCCATGGGAAGGCGGTGTGTTCTCTCCGGCAGGAACAGGCTTCACAAGAGCTGCTTTCCGATCTAGGCAATTGCACACAGCAGCCAGTCTTATCGGCTATATGTAACTCGGCTCAGCGCGTATTGCGATTGGCAGACTTTAGCTTGCTAAGTCTTTTACGGGGCTCATCTGACACGACTTCTTGTGCCTTGGCTCATACTGTAGCAGCATGTTTCTGGATTCAACACTCAGCCTGATCGATAACACACATTATGTAATAGAGGCAAATATGTGTGAGGAAGCTCACAACTAAACATGGGAAGACCAAGAGGACGAAGGAAAAAGCAAAGACTTGAACACACAAGATAGAAAAAGCAGAAGTTCGCGACTGTCGAGAGCCATACTGGCGGCTGCTAACCGCAGGGTGTATAGTGAAGCCGTGCTTCAGACTGAAACTCTAAATAGTGACAATACCAAAAGCAAGGTCCTGCTATATTGAGGCCCTCTTCAATTCATCGGAGTGAAAAGGAAGTTGGGTGTGAGGCCTGCACGTGCATTGTCTTAGCAGGTGTTGGGACAGCAAGATGCAAAAATAGACAAAGTCAATACGGTGCTTGCTCCGTGCAAGTGGGTAGTATTGCAGATGTGCCCAAATTGTTACAACCTGGATTAGTCGTAATTTTTGTCGACAGCAAGAGGCTATGTTACACGGGAGTTGTAGTTCAAGCAATAACTAGGGTTGGGGTTATGCTACACTAGACAAATACAAAGAGGTTTAACAAGACGCGACTTGACCAGGACGGGCTTATGACAATCTACAAATGCGGAGTTGTAGTTTTTATCTACCTTTAATAGCTTGACAGATGCCTGATAGCCCAGTCCGCCTCAACACAGCGAAAAATGTGGAATGGATGAATCGCCGGTTGGCCAAAGCAGAAAGTTAGACAATACGACGATGTGAGCGGGGACTTGACGAAATAGGACTTATGTAGTTTAGGGTTGGCAGCGGGAGTCATAGTCTGATCCAGGCGTTGAAGTTGTTGCATGCTGCTGTATGTAGACACTGGACATCTATTGGTGCTTCTAATGGACTCGGGGGTATTTTGGTCTAGTGCCTGCATCTGTAGCGTCGCTTGGGTTGGAAAACTCCACAAAGATGCTTCATTGGCCGTACAAATTCTGCTGCATTGGGCAGAATGGCCCAATCTTACCAAGGTCAACAAAGGGTTAGTGAGAGGCTGGATGTTGATTGTTGGTCTATTGATGGTGCCCCGCTTCTAACTATCCCCACCTTGTAGAGCAGAGCCATGTGCGTCATACTGTGCACATAGCTGATGGGGTACTGGCTGCTAGCGGCAAAATAGCTTGCAAGAGAGAGCAGCCAGTGTATGAGCTATGCTGTCCTGTTATTTTTCGCACTAGGTGGGCGTGGTTTGGCGCTATGCTATAGTAGGACTGGCTTAGCACTAGGCTGAATCGAAGTCAATTGAGCAACATCGTCGTTTAGCGAACAAGAAAAAAAAGAATTTCTTTTATAGGGAATTATGCTCCTTGGCTTGTCTACATGTCACAATAGGGGGGAGAGGGGGCGGTTATTTTTTTGCTTGGAGGGGGGACAATGCAAGGCAGAAAAACCCTGAGTGGATCATGGTTTGATCGTCCCTGGGAGGCGGAAGGAAACAGAAGCAGTTAGTTGCTTTGTAGTATTGGCTTTTTTTTCCTCATCATATGGTGTCTTTTTTTTCTGCAGTTGCTTCTGGAAATCTTGTGCTTGACTCATATTTATTTCTGTACTATCCATCTACTTTCCAGCGTTTTGTATATCTTGCATCTATCTTGTAGCTTTACATTGCAATAAATGTTCATTATGTACTTCGATTGGCCCGTTCGCCTTGCTCCGTCCCAATTTCCTCTTATTTCTGCTTTGTACCTATGTTCAACTAGCAACAGGCAAGTAACGTACCTGCCTGCCTTCTTGCGTGCAACAAAATCCTCACCTTCCCGTAACACACAACACACAAAATTCCAGAATTATAAGAAGCAGCTGCCCCCCTCTTCTGAGAAAATATTCTATTCTTTTTGCTCTTACTTCTTCTTTTCTACTAAGTTATCATTTCACGATACTATTTGTTCCTCTCTTTTGTCCTTATAGTTACCATTGTCAGTTTTGGTATATTTTCTTCTTTCTTTTGCTCACTAGCCTTTTTTCCCTTTTTTTCTTTTCTTTTTGGGCTGGCATGCAATTTATGTGACCTCAAGGATCGTTGAATTTTTTTAACCTTTTTTTGCTTCCCTATTTCTTTGTCCATTTTGATGTCCTTTCTCCTACTTATGCATATCGCCATTCCTCGCCCTCCCTCTAGACTAGTACACGGTTTCTCATATTTGATGCTTCAAGTGTGGTAATCCGACCGGGCTTGGTGTTTTGCTGTTGTCTACCTGGCGATAGTATTATCAACAAGGCTGTATAGTCCCTATCATCTAGCATTCATCCTAGTCTCGACAAAGCCAATCGATATCAAATACTGCCTATCTCTATTCCTGCTTTCCCTCTTCTTGCCAGTCATACATTTCCATGTCCTGCAATCCGGCTCACTGGGATGAACTAGGTCCTGAAGACACATCTTCACCTACCAGTAACTCTCGCGATTTCTACAGTCGAGAAGGACCTCCTTCCAGTACCAGCAACAAAGCCTATGGCCAATCTTTTGCTCCCCAGTCATACATGGACCATAACCTTCGCCAGCACGACCAGAACGGTCAGAATACAACTCGCATTGACCGACGTCACTCTCATGCGATTGCATTGAGCCAGAGTAGCGATCATGACTACTACGATGAGGGAGACTCCGATGATAGTGTGGCAATGAGACAAAGACAGGCCCCTAGACGGCCTAGACGGCCTAGACGACCTGGACGCCGTCGTTCTGAGTACTACGAAGATGGCCATTTCTCGAATGATGCATATTCGCCAGAACACTCCGAAGTCGATGAGGACAGCGATTTGGATTACAATAGTGAGGACGATCAAGAGCATGTTCAAAGCCAACGACGACACACTACAGGCGCCCGTCATGGACGATCATCACGATCCCAGGAGTTGACAGCAGGTGAGTAAGAAGAAAAGTAAAAAGTCGTTACGATGGATTTTGTCAAGTTTCTTCCCATTACCTTGTTACTTTCTCCCTCTTGTTTTGCTGTTTTTTCTTCCCTCGCTTTTTTATCCACCCTGCTTTTCCAGTGAAGAGACAATACACCCTATTCAAATGCTATGTCGTC